>PQXN01000261.1:0-53183 GCA_004786275.1 Botryotinia convoluta
ACTCCCCATACCCCCCTCTCCACCCCAACTTCAAAATACCCCCTCGCCTCACTCCTCTCCACTTCCCCTCTCGTACACCCCCCACCAATAACCAACAAACTGCTCTCATCCTCCTTCCATAATTCTGCTGCACGCATGATATGTTTAATAAACGTCATCCATTCCCGACCGTCCGTTTGGAAGGGAGCGAGCAGCCATGAGGATTCGAGCTCTGGGGGTCCGGAAACATAGATGGCGTGGCAGGTGAGAAGGATGAGATGGGTTGGTTTGGGGGTGGAGTTTGGGGTTGAGTGCATTGTGATCTTGAACCTGGGAGAATTTAGAGCGGGGATGGTCGTTGGTGAATTAACTATATATGGATTTTTTTAAAGTAGGTAGGTAGATATTTGAGTAGATAAAAAGAGCAATCGATTAAAAGAGATATACTAATCTCTCGAAAGATAAAATTGACGCTCTTGAGATACCAAATATCAGGTAGATTAATATATCATATCATAATTCACACACCGTCTTCGTCTATATATATGTATCAAGACACTGATCCAACATTTCAAAAATTAAGGACACTTCCCTTCGATTCGATTCGGTTAACCTAGTTAGACTTAAACCCCACTCCCATATCATGCACTCGAAAAACTTCAAAAAATTTAACTAAACTACCTACCTACCTACTAGGTATGTATATCATCTACGCAATCTACTCAACTATTCAAGAATTACTAGATGCTAATTTTGCAGGACCTCCTTCCTATTATCTATCTTCCCCTATCTGCATTTACCTTACCTCGGTTTTAGTTCCAGCTTACTATATCCCAGATCCCACACTACACACTACACACCATAGATCATTCACACTCACATACAAAACTCTTTTTCAAAGAACATTTATTATTCATATTTCATATTTCGTATTTCATGTTCATACCCCCCTTATCATCTCTCTATAATCTTTCTCCTAGTATTCTATACTCCCCTTTCCTCATCCACAACCCTTACCCCATCTCATCCCCACCCCTCAAAACTCCATCCATTCTATACATATAAAATATCACCCCTTTTCCCTTCACAAGAGACCAAGTAATAAAGTCATGCAATCATAAGAATTCCCAAATCCTCTCGCTCCTAATGAATCATAAAAGAAGAAGAAAGAAAAAGTGGTAAAATCACGCGAGTACATACAAAATGTATGTACCACCTCCCCTATCCACCTCCGCTAACTGGGGTATCTTTATCCTATCCTATCCTATCCATTCATTGCATATCCAGTTCATTCATATCTTAAACCCTCGATTCTCAGAACCACATTCTCCCCATTCCTCCCTCATCTCTCTTTCCGCCAGAACACTAAACACCTCTAAACATCCTAACAATCAAAAACCACATCGCACCAATAAACTTAAAACAACTCAATCCAGCCACACTCCATAAAACCACAGCCATATAAATCGTACTCTTCGTCGTATCATCAGTACTCGTATCGATATTCTCCAAGCCCGCTGTACTAAGCACCGCACTCGTGAGTGCAAAATTACAAACCAACCAGAACAACACTACTGAAGATCTGAACCATTTGTAATAATCTTCTTGCTTCTCTTCTGCCGAGAATTCACGTTTCTCAGGTGGAGCTTTGATTTGAATCTTGCGCATTTCGGATTCATATTGAGCGTTGAGATCACCATCGTCGGTGGGGATGTTGACATCGACTTTACCACCAGCTTTTAGCACAGCGGATGGAAGTTTCTCGGCTTTGTCATCTCCTTTGGTACCCCATGTAATATCGTGAGTGTTACAGAAAGCGTAAACGTTGAGAATATTGATATATGTTGGAGTGAGAAGAAGGTATTGAAGGAAAGATGTGAACATGTGCCATGGGTCGAAGAATAAAAAGGAAGAAATGAACCAGAGTAGATAAGTTGAGGCGAGAGAAATGATCAGAGTATAGAAGATTTGATTCTTGATAATATCCGTCCAATTGAATTGGTCTTTCGCAAGTTGAGTTTGAATTGATTTAACCGTGATGAAAATTGAAGCAAACATTAAGTATCTATACCAGTTAGTAGGGGAAAATTAGACAAAGCGGAAAATACTCACATCATGATGATGATCCAGAAATAAACCATAGACATATAAACTTTGTTCGTTCCTTGAGGTCGATTTCCCAGCGCCAGAATGAAACAGGTCAAAAGCGTAAACAAGTAAAGCCATTCGAAAACAACACCAAGAATTACACCAACATTACCCAGTAAGTCAGAACTTCCGAGAGATGTAGTCAAGATGTGAAAGACCAAAAAGAAATTACCAAGAGCGAACCAAGCGAAGATCATGTTAATTGTTTGGTATGTGAATTCAATCAAGAACATGATTTTTCGTAAAAAGCTGTGATCACTTCGGAAAAGTTGATAGAAATGAGCAAGAGCATAGATAGCAGCGAAGAAACTTCCGTTAAGCCATCTTCGACGTTGCAAAATAAGTTCGGCCATTGTGTCCGGTACATCGGTTTCTCCAGTAGCAGACTTGACGTATTGTAAGATCCAGTGACAATTTCTCTTTGATACCAATTCGAAACACAAAATACGATCTTCGGCAAGGTACATATTGGCAGTGAAAATACCAGCGTTTGCTCCGTGCATTTTCTCTCCTGCAAAGTACTTCTCCAGTGGTCCATTTCCAGTTTTATCGTTTTGTAACGCAACATATCGATATGCAGAAAAAGCGCCTGGCAACACCGAAATGAATCCAAATGCCGATTCAAGAGGTTTGTCCAGAATATTACTCATTTTGTACTCGAAATTTTGGGTAGCAACCAATGGATTGAGCAAATTCTTTCCTCCTGGACCCAACATAGCTTTGATCTCACCGCAAGCTCCTGCACAATGTGGTTCCAAATCGAAAGCTTTCCATAGATGATAAATTGAGTCCTTTCCTGGTTTTGTACCAGCATCGATGAGTACACAAATGTTAGGATCGAGTACTCTACCAAAGGCCTGGAAGAACCATCTGTGAGAGTTGATCTTTTTCTGATTCTTTTCCTTCAAACAGAAAAGCAATTGAACGGGTTGCTGTTTTGGTGTGAGTGTAACAATATCCTTCTTCAAAGCAATTCCGACTTGAGTCGTATATTCGTAGATATGTGCTGTCACATCCTTGCCATTAACTTGTTGCTTCGCAATTCCATCTTGATAAACCCCCAAACCAGCCAAAACAGCTCTTGTTCTTGGATTGATCTTAGCACGTCCATCACTGACCACACACACTACGATCTTCTTCCAAGCATCCTTTCCCCATGTTTTGCTATCTTTGCGAGTGCACATAAATTCAATGTTTTTGAATACTCCGTGCATTGTTCTAGCAAACAATACATCATCTTCATTATACATTGTAACAACAATGAAGAGTTCTGTATGCCGAGGCTTTGCAAAGAGTTTTTGTCGCAATGTAAAGCGCTCCTCGAAAAACTCACTGGGGTCGCATGTTGCGGCTGAGTATCTCATATGTGTGAACTCATCTCTCTCCGGTGGTGGTGCATGATTGACTTGATTTAAAAGCTTGGGAGGAATTGGACAATCAAGTACGAGATTTCCATTGAACAGTTGGACTTCCTTAACTGTCTTGTATCTTCTTAACGCAGGTACAGGTGTCGCAGATGGAGATTGTCCCGCCCCGTCATAACCACCTTTGTAATCGGTGCCACTAGCTGAGTGTGGATCTGGCCCATAAGGTTCATGCGATTGTAGAATTGGTTGATGGTCATCATCGTCATTGTAGTAGGGGTCTTGCCCTGGGGGGTAATTATGTAAAGGGTGTTCTTCATGAGGAGAGGGTTGGTATGGAGGTTGATAGTAAGCATCGTGATGCGCGTTAGGATCTAGAGAATATTCCGAGTCGTAGCTTTGACTGGGATTGAGGGGCATGCGCTGATGGTATTGGTTTTGATCTAAATGTTCGACCGAATACTGTATGATACATGTTAACTATAATCATATCTCTCTGCAGGCACAAGGCACACCCAAATATGTACTTACAGATGGCTGAGCTTGCAATTGATCACTTGGTGTTCCAACTCTATGTGCTCCAGGACCCATAGGTATCTCGAGATTGTGCATTCCAGGACCGGGTGAAGTAGTAGGTGGTCTTCCATATGGCGCATCTTCTAGTTGGTACCCTTGAGGGTGCGGCGATTGATGTCTATTATTCATATTGTAATAATCGTCTTGGCCTTGGCCCGTCGGATCTGTGTAAGTTGAATATTAGAAAGGCTTATTGTAAACAAACAAAAGTGTGTATTTTGTAGATAGTCCTCTCCACAAGAAGAAACAATGTTTCTGTCCTAGCAGGAGGTAAATTGAATGTTTGAAGTGATTCAGTGTTCCATCAAGGAATCCTTCTTGCGCAGCAGAGTTCAACTTGATTGTGCCTTTTCGTGTTGGTTGCTATGCGCCGCAAAACTGGATACACTGGCCGACGTGAATGGTCTTCAAGACAACAATACGATTTGATTCTAATTTTGAGAATCATTCACTGCTATCACCACGCGAAACTCGGATAATGTGTGCTTGGAAGGTGGAGAATAGATGTGCGAAATTAGATAGGAGGACATACCTAATCGATTATAGGACATGGTATCGATGTATCAAACTAACCGTCCTATTTGTGATGAGATCTGTGGGGTGAAGGGGATTGCGTAGGAGCAAAATGAGGTTCCTTGCGATGGGCTCAAGCTCAGTTGGGAATGTCTTGCCGTCAATCCTCTAAGTGAGATGTGCAAGGTTGCAGATGGGTTATGTTGATGCGTAAGGTTAGAATTAACTTTTCTTCGCCCCTATTCTTTCCTTCCTTATGCCCCAAGAGTCAGGATACGAAGATACGAAAGCACAGAAGACAGAGTTTAGAAGAGATGCCAATTTTTAATTTTTTGGCTTAGGTTGAAGCGAGTAAGATGGAATTTCTGCTTGTGAGAGGTGGTTTCACCTTGAGGAGGGCCGCGCATTAAAAAGGATGTTAGAAATTTGGTAGGGATTGTAAACAGAGTGGATGATCAGAAAGTGGTTGCCAAGGCAAAGTAATCCTTGAAGATCCCTTGTACCTTTCGTACATGGTGGTGATTATCTTGTATCTACCTAGTACTCGAGTAGTACTGTAGTAGTGATACATACACAGTTCTAAGGTTTCATATCATCAGATATCGATAGTGGGTGAGTCTGGGTGTTTTGGATAGCACGGAGCAGATTTCCCTCCCCTCAAAGAAATGACGCTGGGTAAGTTGGCTCGTGAGTCGAGAGAAGATTGGATAATTGTCTTGGATCTGGAGAGATAAAGATCTACAATCAAGCAAGGTATCGAATTTCATAATAATATAATCAATTACATTATTTGATATATGATTTGATATATTGTTCAAAATTACCCAACCTCTCATTTCTCATTTCTCATTTCTCATTCCTCTCTTCTCTCACCAAAAAAGCGGAATCTATATTAGAAAGCCTCTTATTCTTAATAGTGGCTTATAAGGATCTCTTTGTCAAATCATCAGCATACGAAGCGCTGCACTACCTACATACTAAGAGTTTAGGAAAACACGTCGCTCCAAGAACTAGGTAAGTACTAAAAGTCGTCTCAAAATAGAAACTTCACTAAAACCAAATGCATTCAACCACCACGTGCACATAGCAAGGTACCGCAGCAAGACTTCAAATTCTCCTTTCAACCAATCAATGATCATTTGGACTTTCATACATAGCCTTTTGTGGACAATACGGATGCGGCTATGCAAGAGATGCCACCATCGGTACTTCAAAGATCCATGTGTGAGAGTGTGTGAGAGAGAGCCTTTGAGCCGGAAGCTTTTTTGGGTATAACTTTCTTTTGGAAGCCTACGTTTGAGGCTGAGTATAAATAAATGTTCAAGCATCTACCGGGTCCGTATGATTTCAATGACATCGATCGACTTTACCGATTTCCCGACGTCACATTCATGCTTTATATTCATACCTAACTCCGCCTTCATAATACATTCACGGGCTATAGAGTAAATCTCGAGTTCCTCAAGTTTCTCAAGTTCTTGGATATGGTGGCTGAGATGTCGGAAGATTCGCGTTCAATCATCTATAATGACTGTAAGTGGTTCAGACGATTGCAAATACGAATTAAGGTAACGTATATGCAGCTTCCTTTCAGCTGTTGAATGTTGGCAATGCATTTTGGTAACATCGTAAACTCTTTCATTACATGTTTGCTTTCTTGGAGGTTCATCATTCGAGTAATATCCAGTGGGGGAGTTTGCTTCAACGGTCGTGTCAATATTTATGTCAGCCTTTATGCGCATAGGTAATCAGGTCGTATACATGAAAACGGTAAAAGGTCTCTCTACTTCGTATGCTTGAGACTTGTTGATTCCCGAGGATGCGATTGCTATTCATCTTGGCATCGTTTCTTTGAGAGAAAATTTATGTTGACAGACACTTAATCCCATCTTCTCATAGTAAATGCACTCACCGACATTTTGATAATGACATAAAAATCATTATGAAACGAAGACTTTCCCATGCATGTCACATGATAGTTAAAAGCTTCTCAAAAAGTCAAATTGCATCCCCCACTAATACATGGATTAATGGACATTCATATAATTGTGATCTCTATCCTTCTATCCATATATACATGGCATCAAAACATCAAATCCCCTTCATTTCTCAACATCCGGAAAAGTCGACTTCAAGAAATTCTTGGAAAACCTCGTACACTGTTCATAAGCAGCCTTGAATCCATCATTCCCACCATAATAAGGATCATCTACTTCCTCGGGGCTAGACCCTCCTGCATACTCTCCAAATAACATAACTTTTGCTTTACCCTCAGTTCTCTTTTTCAAGGAGAGAAGATCTTCAAGATTGTTGCTATCCATAGCAAAGATATAATCAAAATTCTTGAAATCATTGATAGAAACCTAGACGAGATTTCAATAAACAAAGTTCAACCAGCAGTGTAACGAATGTATCAGATAAAGCTTACCTTTCTAGCCTTGTGCTTATAATCACAAATTCCATTCTCTCTAAGCGTAGCCATAGTACGTGAATCTGGGGAAGATCCAGTATGATAGGCTGCAGTTCCTACATCCAAAATTAATCTCAAAATATATGAAGGAAATATTAACCGGAATGAAGGTACCACATGAATCAACATTAGATATCAAGGATGCGTAAGGACCCTGGGAAACCATGGATCTAAAGATTCCCTCCGCCATGGTTGAACGACAAATGTTTCCCAAGCAGACGAACAAGACTGAAATCGGTTCTGCAGACATTTTGATAGATGTTGATGTTGTTTAGATGTACTCGAGTACTTTTTGAGGCTCTTTGTTGGATATGAAAGTGTTCGAATGAATATCTTGAATCGAAGAAGAATTTGATTTGATGATCAATCTGTAGCCACCCGACCCGACCGTTAGGACCCGAAACGGATTCTCCGATGCCGATATCTTTTATTTCGATTATCACTCCTTCATTTCTACATAATTTCCACCACATCCCAACTTTCATTTATCAATTGGTTATCAAATAATACAACTCCAAATTGATCGTTAAGCTGGCCATTCATTCATCCATTCCCTTTGACACATTCCCCGCATATCTTTTTACTTCATTTACCTTACCGCAGATGCAGGTGTAAGATAAGAAACCAATCAATGGTACTTATCATTTCGATATATTCACAATGTCAGCCAAGGCTGGTAAATGGAATATCCAATCACAATGGTGGGATACCTGCATATATTCCAGGAGTAGTGTGTAAATACCAAGGTGCGGTGCATCGTTCACTGTTGGGACAAGGCGGGGATACTATCCGAATCCGGATGGTGATAAGTTGTACAACTTCATATCGGTTGCATTTCGAGTGAAATGCAGGACATGAGCATAAGTGTATATCCAAACCGTGTCAAACATGCAGGCCAAGCCGAATTGTAAGCTGAGATCAAGTAATGGCATGATGGACAAGATCAGGAACCAAAGTATATGTTTGCGTCTTATGTCAATCTCATCCTATGTTTCTGGAGAGAGCGATACCACGACAACGATAGGTTGATAAGGGGCAGCTTTCAAGGCTACAGTGTAATGATATGAAATTCAGTAAATTCCAACCATCATAGACTCAATTGGATCTTTGAAGACGACGAATAGCACCATTTGACCAAGAGATTCGGCCGATAGCACCTGCCTCTTTTGTAACATATACTTCACATCTTTCTTGGCTTACATTAGGTGAATGAGATAACAATACTTTTTACGATCTTCCCCTCTTCTATTGAGCCGAAGGCGAAGGCGATCAATAAAGTATAATTCAGTACAAAAGGCAATCAATTCCCATCTCCTTGATCACTTTTTTCTTCCAAGTCCAACCTCGACACCTCTGTTTTACCTGGTGTTCTCTTGTTGATACATCTTCATAGTTCTTTCTAGGGCTCAATATCGTGAGTTGATCACCATTACCAAAAGAGGAATACAATATTACTAACACATCAACTTTGAAGATCAAGATGAAGTTCTCTCGCGTGGTTTCTGGTTTGGCAGTATGTAGCTTTGCTGCATGCGAGTCTTCCATGGAGCTCTTGGAATCGCTTCGCGAAATCCCGCAAGGTTGGGCTCAACTCGAGAAACCTCGCCCATATAAAACAATCAAGCTTCGAATTGCTTTGGAACAACCAGATCATGAACTTTTCGAGCAGAAGCTTTATGCCGTTTCGTCGCCTGATCATAGTGAATATGGTCAACATCTTGAGCGTGAAGAGCTTAAACGATTCATCAAGCCAGCTGAGCAGACTACTCAGGCCGTTTTATCATGGTTAGAGAAATCTGGTATTTCCGAGTCAAACATCCACAATGATGGAGAATGGATCAACTTCCGTACTTCAATTAAGCAAGCGGAGGATATGTTGAATACCACTTTCCATTACTACGCTCATCAAGATCAGAAGCAGAATAAGCAAATTCGAACATTGGGATATTCCATTCCAAAAGAGGTTTCGAGTCACATTACAATGATTCAACCTACAACCAGGTTTGGTCAAATTAGAGCACAACGCAGCCAAGTATTCCGTGAGGACTTTGGTGCTCTTTCTTTACCAACACTCAATACTACTGCCTGCAATGTTACAATTACTCCTCAATGTCTGCGAGATCTTTACAATATCGGCAACTACACTGCTAAGGCAAATCCCGAGTCACGTCTAGGAGTCGCTGGATACCTTGGTCAATGGGCAAAGTATGATGGTCTAGAAGCTTTCTTGGAGAAATATGCTCCATATGCTGTTAGCCAAAACTTCTCCTATGCACTCATCAATGGAGGTTTGGATACACAAAACTCAACAAACAATGATGGAGAAGCGAATTTGGATATTCAATATGTTGCTGCCATGGGTTTCGATACCAATATTACTTACTACAGTACCGGTGGTCTAGGAATTCTCGTTCCAGATCTCGATCAACCATCACTAGACGACAATCAAAATGAGCCATATTTGGACTATCTCAACTATATGTTGAGTCTTCCAAACAACCAATTACCACAAACTATCACAACTTCATACGGAGAAGATGAGCAATCTGTTCCAGAAGCTTATTCTAAAACCGTGTGTAAAATGTTTGGTCAATTAGGTATGAGAGGTGTATCTATTCTCTTCTCCTCTGGAGATACCGGTGTAGGATCGGCTTGCCAAACTAATGATGGAAAGAATACTACACGATTCTTGCCTATTTTCCCAGCAGCTTGTCCTTATGTTACTTCAGTAGGAGGAACTAGATACGTGGAACCAGAAGCAGCAGTTTCTTTCTCCTCGGGTGGTTTCAGTGATAGATGGCCTCGTCCTTCGTATCAAGATGATGCTGTTAAGGGATACTTGAAGATTTTGGGTTCTAGATGGAAGGGTCTTTACAATCCTAAGGGCCGTGGTTTCCCAGATGTTGCGGCACAAGGTGTTAGATTCCATGTTATGTTAGTATTCTCTTTCCATATGAAGTGGCTTGTGAGTTGTCATACTAATATTATATCTCAGGGATGTTGATTCTATCACCGGAGTTGCACAAGATCAATTACTTTCTGGAACTAGGTATGACTTATTTTCTTATATCTTCCTCATTTCTTCTCCCCTCTCCTTCCCCTCTTCTTACATTCCACCTCAACTAACATCCCCTCCCACTAGCGCATCCTCCCCAGCTTTCGCGGGTATCATCTCCCTCCTCAACAATGCCCGTCTAAACGCCGGTCGTAAACCCCTCGGTTTCCTCAACCCTTGGCTCTACTCAATTGGTAAGAAAGGTCTTACCGATATTGTTCATGGAGGCAGCACCGGATGCACGGGAATCGATGTGTACTCCGGCTTACCAACTCCATTCGTACCATATGCTAGTTGGAATGCGACAAAGGGATGGGATCCAGTGACTGGATTAGGAACTCCGGATTTCGCAACTTTGTTGAAGTTGGTTAATAAAAAGGATTAAGTCATTTTGGGATGAGGGGAGTGAGTAGAGAAATACAAAATGTCTTTGTGTAGGTTAACGGGAAGCGGTGGTGAATCCAGAGGGTTGTCCTAGTGGATTGTTTTTGTTGGTCGTGGATAGGATAATACAGATTCAAATACATGTACAACTTCTGAAAATAACATCGGATATTGGTGTGCATACATGCATTATGATTTATAAGACTCCTTTGCTAGGGAATTTGACGTTGGATGCATAGGTAGGTAAGTGTACAAAGTTACAAAATTGCTAGCGAGAATTAAGTAACCAAGATTGAGATTGAGAATTTAGGAGGTTGGAGTGTGAGTATGAGGTACATAGTATATGGTGAGAGATATGAGGTTTGAAGTTTGAAGTTTGAAGTTTGAAGTTTTGAAATAGAGAAACTTGAGATGATGATGATTATGAGAGTTAATTCAAGAATAATTTAATGAAAATACAAGAGCTGAAGGTTGAGCTTGAACTTGAGGATAGGAAAATTGAGAAATAAAGGATGGTTTGGAGATTGGAATTTGGAAATTGGAATTTAGAAGGGAGAGAAGGAGAGAGGAGGGGAATTTCCTTAGGGTTTTAGAGGAATGTATAGGGGAAGAAGTAATGGAAATTGGGATGAGGGGGGAGATGGAGGAGATGGAATTTTATTATATATCTCAAAGGGAACTCCGAGGTTTGGGGGGAGGTTAGTTTTGAGATATACGAGTTCAATAAGAATTTGATAGATCTGTGCAGAAAAAAGGGGATAGAGATAGATAAAAGAATTGGTTCGCGCATATTGAAAGAAGGAGGAGATTGAAGGGGAGATAGGTAGGTAGGTTTTGCTGTTTGTTCTGAGAGGAGAACGAACGGCTAGGCTTTTGGGAAGGGAGGTGTGAGATGTGTGATGGGATTTGAATTTTGCTTCTACACTCTTATTTGTAAGAGAGAAGATGAAATTTTACCATGTATCTTGAAAAGAGAATTCCAAGTTCCTTAAGGAGATTGCTATAAGATATACAACAAAATTAATAGATATTAATTCTATAGTTTTTATGTTATATGGAAGGATATATAGAGAGGGAGTAAAGGAGGTTTGTTATATATCTTAAAAAGAGAACTGCTAGATTTTTAGGACGAATGCTTTTGAGATGTATAACAAAAATGTAAGAGGTCTATTTGAAAGAATAAGGGTAAAATTATATAGTGAATATTTAGAAGAAAAGAATGAAGACTTGAGAGGAAAAGGTTTTATTATATATCTTGAAAAAAGATTACTTGGGGTTTCAAAGGGATTATTTGTAAGATAGATATATAATAGAATTTAGTTGGAATCAGAACAAGGAGGAGGAAGAAGAAGAAGAAGAAGAATAATAATAAGAATAATAGAAAGTCTTACTGCATACCTATCTTAAAAAACGAACTGTTGGATTCTCAGGGAGAAAGCTTTGCGATACACAACAAGAATCTATCAAAAAAAGAGATGAAGTTTTATTATACATCTCATGCCAAAAAACCCATTTCAAGAAATACACCAACCACCAACCACCAACTCCCAAATCTCGAATAATCCCAATAGATCAAACTGAAAAGATGCCCACCTACCTAGTAATACTATAATGTAGAGAAAAGACTTGACTACAAATCTCATTCAGGAAATGAACTAGCTTCCCCGAGATCCTCTTCCTCTTCCTTTTTCTCTTTCCTTTTTCTTTTTCTTCCTCGTAGAATACTGTATAGTACCTATCTAGTAAGTAGGTACACATAACAAAATCTCAAGCCCAAATTCCGACAGACTTGCACCTTACACCTTACACCTTACACCTCAGATCTCAACTCCCAAATCTCAACTCCCAACCCCTATCCTCATTACTCAACTCCTTAAACACGAACAATATCAATATCAAAAATAATTAAAATGAAATAAAACAGATACATATACAGATAAATACACCTACTCTACACAATCAATCCCATTACATCCCATCATCATCATCATCATCATCATCATCATCATCATCAACCTCAAGGCTCAAGTACCTCGCTTAATTTTCTTCTTCTTTCTTCTACACCCCCACCTACCTTCCTACCTAAAGACAGAATTACACCACAAGAGTGAACATCAAACCACATACGAGAGAGAGGAAACACCTGGACTGACTGACTACTGATTGCATGATTTTTTTAGGAAGAGAGAAAACTCCAATGATGGAAACAACGCATATCATATCATATTCCATTCAAAAATTTCGCTTCGCTTCGCTATACAGCTATTTTTACCACTTCTCCCTCTCATTTCCACACATCAAACTGTGTTTTTGTCTTCATTTCATGATATATCGAGTCAATAAATCCATCCACTCAACCTACGAACATTCACCACCCAACATTCCCAATTCCCCACTCAAAAATTCCTCCGCATTAGCCAACTCCGTACTTCCATAAACCACTCTTCTCTTCCCCATTCCTCCTCCACCCTCCTTATTAACCCTTCTCGTCCACTCCTGTAAATTTCCATATTCATCCATACTACCCCCACCAACTGTAAAAACAATTGCTTCACTAAACCCTTGTCTACGCATACCAAAACTCGGTGTAATACCCGGTCCTTGTAGACTTCCTGGCATTTCATTTCTTCTGCTCGCGCTTGCTGGTGGTACGGTACCCCTTGCACTTGCGGATCTAGGGTCAAAGTAAAGATAATCTTCTGTTTTTGCTATTGCGGAACTAGAAGCGGATTGAGGATCCATAATTGATTCTGTGATTTTTGTGACAGTAAGATCACGGTTTGCGGGAAGGAAGTTCTTTACTCCGGATATTAAATTATCGAAATTGGTGGTAATACCAGTTTCTTTAAGGGATGTGGTGAGGCGAGAGGAAATGGAAGAGAGACCACGGAAAAGATCGCCGGATGTACTTGGTGGTTGAGAAGCAGGGGTAGGAGCCGTAGTGAGCATTGTCATTCGGGTTGTAGTGCGAACTCTGAATTAATTGTTAGTCGCATCAACTAAATAAAACAAATGAATAAATGAATAAATGACTTACTGCTTGACATATGCTAGAGATGTAGTGTCAGCACCTGCAGTCTTCAATGACTCTTCAAATTTGTCCATCTCAGCCCTCGTGATTTCTTGTTCGGTACTTAAGTACCAGATGATAAATAATCTCAATTTATCTGTTGGTTCTTTGCCTTTATCTGCATCATTTATAACCTCAAGCATTTGCGCTTTTGTTTGCTTCATGATGTTTTCTTCCATTTGGTAAAAGTTATCCAATTGTCGGTCCTTTATGCCGGTCAATAGTCCAGCTAATATATTCATGTGCATATCTAGCACAGCTTTTCGTTCTCTCAATTCGGGAAGTAAGGTAATGGCAGCCTTCAGATGTTGTGCTGAAGCACTCGTATCATTTTGAAGATCTTCTATGGAAGAAGCACCTGTCTTCTTCGTTATATCAGTTGCATCGGCCTTGTATCGCATTAATTCTGCATCAATATCCTCCGCTACTTGTGGAAACGGCACAGCGGAATTCTTTGCCCAGAAAAAATCATTCGCATTCAAATCGTAGGCCTTTTTAGTTGTACCCTTTGTAGGATTATCCTCATCTATTGGTGTCTCGACGGTAATTCGATTTAACTTCATTTTGAGAACATCATGTACAAGTGACTGATATGTCCAGGAATGCGATAGCATAGGAATTAAATCAACATTTCGATCGAGTATAATAAGAACAGGTCGAGCAGAGGGCGCAATGGTAGATTGACGATTGGCGGGGCCGGAGAACAGATTGTCTTTTGAATTTAGGACATGGTCTCTCAATTTTCGATCGAGTTTAGCAGAGATCATTTCTGCTGCTGCACCAGGAGGACATCTGATTATTGGCATAACGCCTGTAAATTGTTAGTTGGGCGCCAATACAAAATCATCAAATATCTTACCCATTGTGACCATAACACTGAAAAGTCCGCTGACAATCCTATCGACCACGTTGTCCAATTCCTCATCCTTTGTCTTTGCGCTGTTCAATGCCCAATATGTATTCTGTTTTCTCATCCCAAGACTAAAGAGGTCCGGTTCTCCCACAATAAAATTCAGGTATTGATCAAAGAATTGTGCAATATTTTCTGATGTTCCAGCTTCCACAGTTTGTTTTGCAAAATCTTCTAATAATGCGCGGGGTATCGAGGAGAGAAAGTTGATGTAGGCAGGAGAATAGAGACCTTTCGAGAGATCACTGGTAATTCCCTTTAAGTTGGCTTCCGTAGGTTCAACCAAATATAATACTGGAACATCTGGAATAGGGTGTCGATTTGCTGTAATATGCCTAATTCCATTAGTACTTTTCAAGTAACATTGAAGCTCTTGCTTCCCCGCACATCAACATACATATGCATTGTAACTCCCCAAGCTCTTAAGTCACTAACTCGTAGTACACTACTGATAACATCTCGTCCTAAATCGTCAAAGACCAAGACCTTCCATATTGGTTCTCCATCTTCATTTAGAATAGGTACTGATGGAACCGCAATTCCAGTGTGTGATGTTTGATCGTGGGCATTCGCAGATTCGGGGGAATCATGATTCAAATTTAGCATGCGCTCAATTGATCCTATAGAGAGATGGATTAGTATCTAAGTATGCAGAAGAGCTAGAATATTGGAGGGGGGATTTATTTACATACTGATCTGACGATCCCGGAGTGAGTTATGTGAAGTTGCCATATTTGTTATTGATTTCCAAGGCTGTGATTCAGCCAAATTGGCTAGAATATATCATGTAATACCAGTATTAAGATGCGCAACAATCAAAGTATTATTAGGTAGATGAAATTCAAGAAAGGTATAGAATGATTTGCCTTTTAACTCAAGGACACATCTGCGACTTTTGCGATAGCTTATCGTTCAAGTGTAGGTAGGTAGGTTTCCCTAGTGAATTGCTTCCCTTGGTATGAGAGTATCAACTTTCATGGTGAATTGTATCCAATAATGTGAATCTAAACTAAGAATGTTTTAGCGTCATCAAATCAAATCAGGTACAAGGGGGTCTCTCTTTTGTACGGCGAAACGTTCTGCAGGCGAAACTAAAAACCGAAAAAAGGACTTTCCCACGCTTTCCTTCAATTTCAATCGTTCGTTCCTTCAATCTCTTGTTCCTTTCTTTTATACAATACACAACAAAAACACCATCACCATCACCCAATTCTTCATCAACACATCACTTCAACTCTTCAACTCTTCAACTCTTCATCTCTTCACCTCTTCCCCCAATTTCATCAACTGTCCCATTACATTTTCTCTTTGATGGTTATTACATGGACGCGCCAACTTTACTTCTAATCAGAATTCATGATCGTACAAATTAATTATTGAACAAAAAAAAGTGACCGGATTTGAAAAAAGAAAAAGGCTGCTGGTTCACTCATAAGAGTGTATAACTTTAGAGAAGAAAATCAAAAGGGCAGATCTAAGTGCGCAAAGCAGACAAAGACCTCCAAAACAAAACAAAAGGGTATGGTAACACTTTGAATACACACAACACCACAAAATCTTGATACGCCATGCAATTGAAGCTGGCAAAATTATCTACAACTACACTTTTACCCCCCCTCCCCCTACCCAAAATATTGTATTGCCACCCCCCCCCCAAGAATCCTCAATCTGCATAGACACAAAGCTTCCATGCTTTTGCTTTCGCATAGAGAGGTCGGAAAGGGACCGCATATCAACGTGCAAGGTTGAGATATTATAAGTTGCCCATATCGTATAGCACAGTGAAGAGAGAAAAGATCATTTCAATATGAAGATCTCTATCTATATCATCGTTGCAGAGAGGGTATACTTATATATCTCGAACCTGGCTTCACTGGACTATATTGTACTGTGCAGGCCGCTGTTGTACTTCTTCTTACCGATAGTATTTCTTGGCCATCTGGCTTCTGGTGTTTAGAACAAAAAAAGGTGTGTGATTGTACTGCTGAATGTACTTGATAAAAAAGGTACATTCATGGAACATCATACATTTTGATAATAACCCAGAAGTTAGGTGTGATAATGGTCAATTCATACTTCATCTATCACTCTTCATTTACGGTAGAAACTGTGATGATGAAGTGAGCGAGGGTGTGTTTTGGAAAGCATTCATTCATTCATTCATTGATTCATCTATCAATATCTTCAATTACTATTATCTTTCCAGAGAATTTCTTCAACGGATGGATTATTGCATCGCATATGATCAGAGAGCTGCAAGCATCGTCATCTGTGGCTTCTGCACACCTACACACACATACAAATTTCCCTTGCCCACCAAAAACTTATCTTTTGTTTCCTTTTTCTTCTTGCTCACATTTTTCTCTTTACACCACACACCACACACCTTTACTTTACGCCCAACCACATCAAGATGGGATTTCATTCTTTCATGGGGGGTTGCTTAATCAAAATTTTACTTGTCAGCTAATTCATGTTCTTTGTTGTTTAGCTTACCCAATAAGACCAAGCCAATTCATCCACTTTACCATAAATCGAATAGACGAATAATTTTACTCCTGGTCTTTTAACTTTCGGGACACACCACGCTATTTTTCCAGCCACGCTCCGAGCCTAGTCCGAAAAGCTAGTTACCCGCATTCAAGCGTCTCTTACCGAGCCACTCTAATTCTTCCAAGGTACCCTTTAGCCATTCACGTGACCACATCTCACTTTCACAATTCAAAATGGACGGTGATAATCATGGGTACATACCAGATGATGTTGATTTCGATGGATTATTGAGTAATGGTTCAGTTTGGCCAAGTGCGGCAGACCAATATGCATACCAACAACAACAATCTCAACCCCAGCAACAACCCCAACAACAGCCTCAGCAGCAGCATATACAATCAGATCCATATGGAAGATATTCGAATATTCAACCTTCTTATGGACAGTATGATCTTTCTCATCAATCTCATCAGCAACCTACGTATAACGCTCTGTCATATACGAATAGTCCTGCATATGCTGCTGCGCAGTATCAACATGCTAGACCATCAGACATGTTCACTCCTACCTCTTACGGTCTCGATCCTTCAATGCAAGAATCAAATTCATACCATGGAGCTCAAAGTTCTTTCCCTTATCAGCAAAATACCACCCAACATCCCACAATTTCTCCTCAAACACTTCAATACAGTTTGTTGGCTCAACATCAAATGAACAGTGGGATTCCATCGGCCGCTTTTCAACGATCAAATAGTGGAATTGGTAGTAAACCTAATTATAACTATGGCCAAAGGACACAAAGTAATGATAATCATTTCTTTAACCAACCTCAGAATGGTATTGTACCACAAAAGATGGACCAGAATTCATCCAACAATACCGTGCGGTATCCTTCGATTCCTACAGATCTTGTTCCAAAAGAGGAGGTAAAGCAACATGTTCCGATTAAAGAGCAATATCCTGCCGTGGCACCTGCTGTTGCAGTTCCTCGTCAACGAGAGATTCCCGAACCTCAACCCATTGCTCCGGCTCCAAACCCACTCCGAGTCACTCATCCAGATCTTGTTGCGAACAACACTTCCTCAAGACCTAGATTTTCATATGCTCCATTCCTTGCATGGGAAGATACGCCTATACAAGTTCCTCCTGCACTAAAGAGTCAGTACATTCAAACCTTTTTTTCTTCGAGACATCAAATTTGCTAACATCTTTTGTGTAGATACCATTCCAAAGTATCATCCGAGAAAATCCAGAAGTGGAAAAGAACTAGTACCCGGACTGAATAAATCAAGTAAGTATCACCGGATCTCTTTGTTTACCTCAATATTAATATCTCGGTTAGAAATTTCAACAACACCAGCAAAAATTTCACAGAAAATTCGCGCGCCAAAACAGAAGAAAACACACGTCAGCACTTACAAAGGCACTGGTAGATCTGCTTTTGATAAAGATTCTAACGTACGTTCTGATGGTACAAATACGCCTACTAAGTCTTCAACACCCACGGAATCAAGCACTTCAGAAGAAGAAACAAGTTCGGAAGAAGAGTCTGATTATGAAGATGAAGAGGAAGAAGATATGCCACCTCCAATAGATATTAGTACTGTAAGTACAAATTCCCCTTCCCCAATAATTCCTGAATGTGATCGATCTGTATCATGTCTATGACATGCATCTGCTGTTACTATTCCATAATAAGATATTTGACGTGTTCTGTGTGAACTATCTCAATACATAAGTGGACAATCATATTAGCCTGCTCGCATACATGTCTTGACGTTATTGATATGCCCACCCATGGCTGATAGCCAATTGTTACTAAAAATGAATACTAATGATTGATCAATACAGGTACGTGAGGTCACGCGTCCCAGTGATATTCCTAGTGCTGCCAGATGGGATGCCATAGGAATTGTCTGGAAGGATCCCAATTCTAGTCCAAGTGCCGCTGCCATTACAAGTGCTATGAACGATTATGCCAATACTTTCATCGCTCTTCGAACTCAAATCAAGGATGCCACGGCGAAATTACAAGAAGCAACAACATCTAAAGCTCCCGAGGTACAATTACAGAAACTCAAGTCGCTCCGTTCCGAACTATCAGAAGCTCTGTATCAAACAATTGAGGCAGCGAACAAACTCGGCTATGGTCCAATTGTCGAAAATCTTGGTGGCCACCAGAAATTAGTCAGTGGTTTGACAGCCACACTCATCGAATGTACAAAAACAGAAGATTACGTTGGGAAACTTCCACGAGCTGTTTTTGCTTTGCTCGCCAAATTTCAAACACTCACAGAAGATTTGCTTACGAAGAGTAAATTTGATGCTCTCGCAAAGCGTTGGAATAAGAAAGGAGATCAAGAAATTAAAAATTACATCAAAGTTATAATGGATAACACAGTTGATGCAAAGCGAAGAGCTTCTAAGATAGATCAGACATTGCCTAGCGCTGAAGATACCAAGAAGAAGCTTGAAAAGATAGAACAAATTAAATCTCGAGCTACAGAATCCTTGAAGCCCACAGCAACTAATCCAAATTCATCAAAAAGACCTCATGAAGGAGATAGCAGTAACGGCAAACCAAATAAGAAGTTTGCTACTGATGTTTCTGGCACTTCTACCTCGACAACGAAATTGCCTCCAATACCTAAGAGATCCAATGTCAACCTTCTTGGTATTTCTTCCTCCAAGCCAACTCCTAAGCCTGCTCCAAAGGTTGCGCCACCCAAGAAGAAGGAACCATCACCACCTCCACCGCCACCAATGTCATCCAGGTTAGGTGATATTTTGGCCAGCATTGAGAAACCACCTGAGGCACCAAAGAAGGCTTCGCCTGCGGCTGGACCCCCAGAAACCCCTGAAGAAAAGAAGCGTCGTGAGCGAAAAGAAAGCAGACGACATCTCAGAGTCAAATTCAAGCCAGATGATGAACTTGAGCAAATTCGTTTATTCAAACATGAGGTTGCAGAAGATGAGGGACGTCAAGATGGTATGTTGAGAGATGCACGTAATAATCATTCTGAGGGTATGATGCATAAGCAACGTGTTCAGGCTACAGATGAAGACGATGATGAAGTCATGTCTGGTATGATTGAGGATCGACCTTATCCTACTTTGGTTGAAGTCGATCTTTCCAATCTGGATAAGCATACTACATATGGTCCCAGTTATATTACCAGAGGTGGAAATGTTAAGTTTGTTACTCCGGAACAGCAGGAACAAGAGCGACGAGAGGCCAATGAGTTACTTGTAATCTATAATGATCCTTCAGAAATTCCACCATCTGCGAAAGAACCATCTTCTGCAAATGATGCTGCTACTGGTATGGTAAAACAACTGAAGTATCCAAATGCTCCTTGGTTGATCCAAAGACTTCAAGATATTCATCAGTATGGTCCAGAATATGCACGAACCCTTGCGATCAGTCGTTTGGAAGAAAGAAAGTACAAAGAAATGCTAGATAATCAAGCTCGCGGTTTCACACAAAATGCTTCATCTTCAAATAATGGTATGCCTGCATTACAACAACTTGCTGGAGCACCAAAATCCAACCCCATAATGGACGTAGCATGGGAGAATCTTCAACGTGTTGTCGCAACTTTGAAGGGCAAACCATATCCAGCTATCGAACCACCTGAGTGGATGAACGAAGCACAAAAGAAGGATTGGTGGGATGGTTATAACAAGGATCATCCTAATGCTGCAGAAGAGAGACTTCTTGCTCAAATGCAAGCTCCTCAGGCTCCACCCGCTCCTTCAATGGTACCTCCAATGCCAGTTCCTCAAATGCAGGGTTATCAACCACAAATGACTCAGCCGGTTATGAATTATCAAGTCGCGGTCCCAGACGTCAATCAACAAGTCCAACAATACCTAGCGAGTTTAACTGGAAACAACACAAGTGCCGATACCCCAACATCATCATCAACACCCCAACAATTCGACTTCAGCGCCTGGTCCAATAATCCCGCTCTTCAAGGCTATGCACCTTCCCTTCCTACCGATTCCTCGTCAAGATGGCCCGGTCATCAAAGTGATGAAAATCGAGATTCGAGAGGAGGTAAAAATAATTACAATAATGATAAATGGCGTAAACAAGGAAAGGATTGGAAGAGGGATACAAAATGGGAACCGTTAGATGAAAATGGACAGTACAAGGGAAAGAAACAACCGTGTAAGTTTTGGGGAGAGGGAAAGTGTGCAAAGGGCGCCGCGTGTACTTATAGTCATGAACCGGAGGATCAGGGGAGAGATCGTTATTGAGATGTTGTGGGGGAGGAGGGTGTGAGTGGGATTGGGAAGGGCATTTGCATTTGCATGTATATGTGTATGAACGTGGATTCTTTCTTTCTTTTTTCTTTCTTTTGTGATGCGAGAAGTGGAGAAGTATAATAGTTGTCAACTTGCATGGTTTAGGGGCATGAATGGATGGATGGATGGGTGGTGTTATGGGATGAGAGGAGGAATATGTATATTTCTTGGGCTGGGGGTTAATCATGTATGTGGGAAGTGGTGGGTGGCGGAATTGAATGGACGGATGTGTATGAGGAGAATTATTCTGTAATTTTAGGGGAGTTGAGAAGAGGGAGGGAGGGGGGTGGTTAATGAAAATGAGAATGCAAAATGAGAATAGAAACGAAATTCAAATTCAAAGCAAAATCAAAACTTCATGATAAAACTCAAGTGTTGATTTTATGTGTATATCTTTGATGCTGTGATTGTGATTGAGATTCTAATTGATAAGGTGATGAGGTAATGATTCTGAAAGTCATTTTTCTCTTGACGGGTTGGAGGAATGGTTGTGGGGATGGAGCTGGCAATAGCCATGGAAATTGAAATGCCTTGCTGAACAAGAGGGAAGTGAAGGTCAGAGTCTGAGAATAGGGAGGGAGTGTGCGTGTGGGGAGTGTGGGGAGTATGAGAGGGGAGGAGATAGAGTAAAAAAGGAGAGGAGAAGAGCTCCCGGATTCATACTCAAAGCAAACCCGAGACCAAACCCGAACCCGAAAATTAGAACTCGAAACTTGGTATTCGGTGGAGGATGAATGGGCTTGTATGAGTGTATGGATGTGTGTAAGCGAGTGAGTAAGGAGGAGGAGTAGAATGAGAAGAAAAATGAGAATACTATTGACTTGGAACCTGGAAGACTGGTAGACTGGAGGACTGGTAGACTGGTAGACTGGTAGACTAGAGTTTGAGATGAGATGAATAAATGTGATTACACTGAGATAGAAGTAGATGATTAAGAAGAGGATTTTTTTGAATGTTTTGTTTTGTTTTGTTTAGTATTTTACTTTTCCCTTGTAGGAATCATGAAGTGATTTTTGGTATCTTTTTTCGCGTAGTGGGATTTTGTTGGGGGGGAGGGGAGGGGGGTAGGGTATTTGATTTGGAGTTTGACATTGAGGATTTGATACCTGATATCTATCTAAGATCTATTGTCTAGCTGGATAATGAACTGTTGTTTACCCAGTATATAATGCTTGATAAACAAGATTTGAAATTTGAAATTTGAGACATGATATCCACACATTAATTTTCCACGCTACTGAAATGAATGAGATGAGATGAGATGAGGCTCGCAAAGAAAGTCATTACTTTACTCTTAAGGAAAGCATATTTCTATGTCAAGCAGAAGAACCCACTTGTCAAGGATGAATAGGTTGTAGAGTTAGGGTAGGGTGAATACGTAGATTGAACTTTCTTTGTCATACTCTAATTCTTGGAGAGAAATTTTCATCTGATTTGGATTATGGAGTTTGGGTAGGGCTCTGGCCTCTGGGGCTTTAGGGTTTAGGACTTATTAGGGCTTGTGATTTATACTAATACCTATGAATACACCAACTGTCTTTTACTAAATTGAACTAGCATCTTGTATTTCTCGGAGGGAATATAGTGAATTGCGGGTTGAGTGAGGTAGGTATGTAATAGAAATGATGAAGTGAATTAACTACTAAACTCAAGTCACTCAAGTTTCACTGATATACCACGAACGAGTACATACCACAAATAAACAGAACCCCTAATAATCAAAAACACATGCAAAAAGCACAAAAGAAAAAGTGGAAAACACATGTTCATAGCCCTAATTCTCTCATAGTTAGATACATACATACCTACCTATCTACCTCCTATAATCATACGAAAACAAACATCACTAAGAAGATTTCTAATACTCTCACTCACCTAATTCCCTTCCTTTGTTTTCCCTATCCTTTCCTTGGCATTCCTCCCTCGCATTCGCACCGCGGATAAATTCTTTAGACGAATAAGGAAGGAGGGGAATTATAAACCGAGATTCTTATTATTTACTAGGTACCTAGGTGATGTTGAAGGATTTAAGCTCGGTCTTTGTAAGATAAGCTAAACTAGGATATATTGAGTCAAGCTGAATATAGAAAAGGATTACTTGGATTAGATTGGATATAAAATGGGATAGGCTGAAGGATTTTCTTATTTCCTTATTTTCTTATTTTGTTTTGTTGCTTCCCACGAGTCACGGTCATGATGTTGGGTTTGGGTTTGGATTTGTGAGAGAATAGATGATAGGGATGGGGGGATGTGGATGGTGAGAATGTTTGTTTGACTTGATTTGACTTGATCCGACGGTGGATTAGGTCTGGTTGGACTGGGTGGATTGATTGTGAATGTGAATGTGAATGAATACTATGTATATATGTATGTCCTTTAAACGTGGAATGAGAACATGTCTATCTAGAATACAAGAAGACATTTCTCTCTCTCTCTCTCTCACACACACACAATATACATTAGTAAAAAGAATCCCAGTATCAAGACACAGTCAAGAAAACTTATGATTCATCAAACTACCCCTGCTATATACATATACATATACATATACATACACACATTCAAACATCAACAAAATAACTGCAGCCTAGTTTTCCGTCTCCGCTTTCCATCACTTGAAGCTAGAGATTAGATTCCAAATCTAGTTCCGAAACGTAAGTTTTATTCTCATAACCAGGAAATTGTATGTGATTGGTCCCGATTAACTGGTTGTGTTATGATATGTTATGTTATGGATTGGATTGGATTGGGCGGGGAAGAAGATTGTACTGACTAGGATGATGGTTGGTGGCTGGAGCTGAAACATAAATTGTGATGAATCAGGGTGTTGTAAGCAGGTTAGTGGGGGGGGTTTGGAGTGTGGATTGTATGTACGCTTGGGATGGTGGGATGATGGGTAGGTGAGGGGGATGATGAGGTGGTGTTGTGATATGAGGGAATGAGATGGAAGGGGAGATGAAGTGGGAGAGTGTGCGGTTACGGTTACAATTGGGTTGAGTGAAAGAGTTTGAAGAAGAGGAGATGGGTGGTCTGTGATGTGGCAACTTGTGAGATAGTAGTGAGAAGGTAGGGGGGATATTAAAAGTCACAAAGAACGGCTGAGGGAAGGGATTAGATTGATAAACGAGGGGTGAGAGGTGAGGGGTAAGATTCTAGTGAGATGCGATGAGATGAGTTGTGATTGCACAGGTGAAGATTGATAATATAGATGACAGAGTGGGGTTAGAATTGGTAATATATGTAATAGTATCTAATAATCGTTCCTGTGATGAAGTGTTATGTTGTTGGCGTGATTGGCTTGGCTGCGCCATGTGATGATATTTATATGATGCGAACGAGTAGGAAGAGAATGAATAGTAGCCGGTTTGGAGCATATACGAAGAAGAGCTTTTGAGCGTTTTTGGCTCTTCAAGAACTTGAGTCTGATGATGCGATTTATCTTCATGATTTAGTGATGTGTTGGGATTAGTGAAGTAGGTTGTTGGAGTGAAATACTCGTAGAAAAGTAGGCATTAATCAAGTGAGACATCTCCGGACATCCAGCAGCAACACTATCGCAAGTTTCCGAGTCCGGTCTAGATGAATATAGAAGAGCGTGAGAATTACCCAATAACGAGATATACGACGATGAGGTGTGTGTATGCGTGTGCGTGTATATGTGCGTGTATAATCATGCCATCGGCTTATGTTGCATAAACTCGGCGCATGTTCCATTCAACCCTAACAACATAGATCTCAAACAGCAACGTCGACCCCCAAGATGATGATTGGTTAGTAGAATGGCTTACCTCTCCTAACACAGCTTAAATTAGAAATGATAGGCTTGAAGATAACAAGGGAAGGATTTCAAAGCTTATGCAGTATGTGCATACTCATAAGCTTTAGACTCTAATCCTTCCCATAAAATTTCTGGAAAGGAATTCCAGTAAGCGCCGACCGTTTGTAAGTTTTGGACATACATAGATTCCAAATATCCTGGTGTTTGGGATCAATGTGTCGAGATGCCGAGACGGTCTGCCAGGAAGCGAGCGAGTGAAATGCTATTTATGGATGTCCGGAAGGATTTGCTTTACAGGAAAACAAAGGCAAAACATGAAATGCGGCCTGAGACTTGTGGAACCATGGAAAAAGAGCTGTAAAGAAAGTTGGATTATAAGGCTGTAATTTGCAAGCTATTGTGAGTTTGAGGATGTACGCAATCATTACAAGCGGTGAAGGAGCTGAATGAGAGTGAGAGTTTGGGGGGTTACAGTGGTATTCATGTGCTACTATTCCTATCGTATTGGTATTCACTGGAGCATTTTCCGAAAGGAAAATTGAACGGTGAAGAAGATCTTGCGAGACTGAACATGTGTCAATTGGGGGCGATAAACAGATATGATGATGCGGTTCCTTGGGTTGCTCTTCAATATAATCAGTGTTATGTAGCTTTTGACTATTAGATGACTAGAGAACGAGCAGTCAGTAACTCAAGGTTGTGAGACTTCCATGCAAACCCCTTTCCCAACCATCAAATGCCGATACTCGTGTCAAGAATGCTTGGTAACATGTAAGTCGTAGAATTGGGATGATCAAAATACATGGGCATGGGACGTACATCTGCTGAGTTCATTCGGATATGTACTCCCTGGGAGCTGATCTGGTTCATGAAAAGAATGACAGCGAACTCGGATATAGTTGTCAGTAGTGCAATCCAGAAAAACTTCCCAAAACGATCGGTATTGCATTATAGTTGGTCATTGGGCATTGTTAACACCGCTGAGACGAATAAATGGGAGGTTAGTTCTCCTCTATTGAGGATACAATAAATCAAGAACGGGTCATAAGGTCGCTTCCTAGGATTTTCCCTATTCTCTGAGTCTTTCATGCAGTGATTGTATAGGAGCAGAGAAAGCCTTCCAGGTCTATTCTCTAGTTCTTTACACTAATGTTTTGTGGCGAAGATGTATTCGTGAAGCAACATGGGAAAGGTCTGACAGCTGAGTCCTCGGCATTAAAGCGTTGCATTTTTCAAGAACACTTCTTTAGTAACTTGAAGTCATAATCCATGTCATCCGCACTTTTCTGCCTTTAAGGTCGCAAACTACCAGAAGTAGCAGGTAGATTGATTCCGCTTAGGTGAGAGTTAATGGTCGTATATTGATAACTAGGCACGATACCCCATTGTGAGCTTTATAAGGAGTAAACAACAAGGTGTTGGGGTTGGAGTAAAGTAGTGAGAACTATCCACTTGGTCTTTAGATGGAACTCTATCTCATCCCAAGGGTAGAAGAAGACTTTGGATGAATCGTCACACCTTACCGATCACACTGTAGATCTAACAACGGCATTGTATGATGACATCAATACAATTGGCTGAATACCCTGGCTATCCGAAGCTTCTTGAGATAAACGGAGTAGCTTTGAAAATGGGATGGAAATAGATAATGACCAGGCAGTAAAACTTTTTCGCCCGACCAATGAAATACTCCGACTTTTTAGTCCGGACCCAAGTATTGAAGAAGTACTATATCTGAAGTGACAGTATGTATGCATTTAGCAAATATATCGAAGGCTTTGTCTGAAAATGATATAATTTGACAAGGAGTACGTGCTTTTCTCGACATCATAAATTGTTTATCTCCAGTTCCGGTTATTGCATTGTACCGTGCTACTGTAAATAACCTTGAGATGACATGACACAACACTTGACGGCATGATTTCGATTTTCAACCGCACTCTAAAGCTACTTATTCCGGTATTCGGAGCATAGAACTTTGAGACATACAGTAAAAAAATGCCTAGGTATTATCTACCATGGACTTAAAATAGTTTCACACATAATCGTGATGTTCATGTAGATGTTGTGAGATATTCCAAATGATTTTCGATTGATACCGTTGAAGTATTAGATGTGGACAGAAGGGAAAAGTACACGATACATGGTATCGAATGGTGTAACCTTCCTAACACCTTGAGTTTCCCCTCCTTGTATCGCATGAAAAAGATTCTTACCGGGCGACCAGGGCAGGACATAGTCCGAAGAGATTCAACCAATGGTTTCAAAGTCCACATGCAGATATACCTGAGGAGTGGTTGCATTACTGTGCTGACAGCAAGCCCCGGAGGCCCACGGGTAGGTGCAGATAATGTGTAGTTAGGTAAACATGTGAAGAATACATCGGATGAAATTTTGAAGAAAGAATGAACCGATCTGCTTCAGGGTCTGTTGGAAAAAGGTGGAATCTGAATGGGATCTCAACGCCCAATATAGAAGCACGGGCATTTAAATCTGTTTGATCTCCTCATTTGTTCCATCTCACGTCAGAGAATATATCATGACCACGAATCAGATGAGGATAGACTTACAATGAATCTGAAGTTTTAAGTTTAGGATATACACAGCCACTTAGCTAACCATTTCAGTAGCTAGATAGCTTCTAGATACTGTATCAGCTTCAGCAGTAATATTGTTCAGATACAATACAGAAACTGTGTTGCATGAACCGAAGCACCTAGGGACTATCCGTACGGTGGTTAGATGATGTTTATTTTGTCGGATGGCACACTCTGAGCCCAGCGCTCGTGTCTGTGCTGTGCTGTGCTGTGCTGTGCTGTGCTGTGATGGGGTGTGGTGTGGTGTGATGTATATCCTAACGAGGAGAAGTATGAGAAATTCTCGTCCTTATTTTTCCTTCCTTCTTCCTTCTTCCTTCTTCCTTCTTCTGCTTCTTCTTCTCTCCGACCCCTTCCAACTCTGAACAAATAAATCCTTGATCTCCTCCAAGCATCTATTTTAATGAACCCGCAGACGGGAGGGAGGTCTATTCGCTAGATTGTCCGTGAAAGGAAGAAGGCATAGCAATACCTATGAACACTAACATTGACTTGACATCCATCTAAATACCTAGCCAGGCACTAGGTACTGTCTGAATGAGAAAGATTCGAGATTTCCATATATGACGGTCATAACTAACGGACATCTATTACCATATTGGGAAAGATATTGAGATTAATTTGCTATACGCAGTAAATATAAGGTAAACGGGCTCGGAGCATTACCTTGGTGTGAACGGAGTGGAAAAGTATAGTGAAGATTAATTTCCCATTGTAGTTTAGCTTTTACTATAAAAAGCAGGCGTCTGTACTAAATTTAAATTTGGGCGATTTGGATAATGCACGCACACAGCACGCAGCACACATTAATACCTACGAACCTTGTGTAGGTAATCCCAGCAAAACATGAAACGAAAGCTCGGCCACTAATTATGATTTTTGACCAATTAAAATTAAATTCACGGTAAGGTACATTTTTCTCAATTTTTATTTTTTCCATCTCTCATCAGTATTCACTTCACTTATCTCATACCTCAATCTAGTCACTCACACATAACCCATGAATGCATATATTCTCCGGAAGCGATTCCATTCAGACTTCAGGATTTGGTGACGACATGGTACCACTATGTGACGACGCATATTCTTTTTTATCTCAATGGCAATTACGAAGATGTACGATGTAGTGTACCAAATAAAAAGATCAATAAAGAGAATTGCCATGAACCCCAGCCACCTCCGATACGTATGTATGTATGTATGTATGTATGTATGTATGTATGTATGTATGTATGTATGTATGTATGTATGTATGTATGGGTATGTGTTTGTATGTATGTAATGTACTATATTGTATTCTACTTACTGTATTGTACTGTATACAGAACAGATGCTTTTCTCCGTACTCATTTGTGTTGATGATGGATGGATGTGTTGGCAAGCAACAACACAAACCATAACCTGGCAGAAGCACGAGCTGAACACAGCGAGAATAAAATCTCCATCTGATTTGGAACAGGATTGGATATACACACGTCTTATGAACATAAGGTAGAAAAACATACCTACTTCCCGTAAGTACTTTTTTGCCATGCAAATAACCCTTCTGCAGCTGTCATCTGTCGTTCCACAGCATAGTCACGATGGCAAGACAACTTATTCACAGGTCAGCCTCATGTGCATTCTCCCCTTACAGCTCTTTATACGAAGGTACATTTTTGCTTCCGCGTGGCTGCAGGCATCGAAACAAAACTCCATCATCTATCCAGCCCACTATCATCTAGCCTATCAGCACATTAGCAAAGTTTAGAAACGACTTGCTAAAACACCCGCACATACCACACCCGAATTTGGTGTAATTTCGTCTTTTGTTGAACGGGAAACTACCCCCCTCAACAACAAAAAAACCCGTATCGAAGTATCGAAGTATCCCATCTATTTTGAGTATTCTTTTCATCTGCACAAGCCTTGCACCAAATTTGAAAGGCCCTTCATAGCCATCACTCACTGCCATTTAGTGTTTATCTTCATTAAACTAAGTAGTAAGAGACGATGCACTCGGACTACCGAACTGCATCTGTCCGTGAGCTCACTGGTCAGACACCCAGTCAAATTGAAACGATTGAACGAATTTCCGAAATCGACCACTAGACTTCATATCAAACATGTCATTCTAGAAGTTAGCGAAGTTTGTTTGGTGGTTCTTCAATCTTGAATCATGCAAATTCAACAAATGTATCTTTTGACTGATCTATGGAAACATTGGCCAAGTCAACTCCGTTTTTGCTTCTACTCCATATGTTCCACACTTTGATTTTTTGCATCAGCTTCTCAAAGTAGCTTGTGTGGAGAATTGGGGTCAATCGTGTGTTGTGTCAATTGTGATTCACCATAACCCGGGTGAAGAAGATCCAAGTGTTCAGATGATGATCCCCATCTAAAAGAAATCTCGAAACATGGCGGACCACACTGCCACACTGCCACACGGCCGCTATGCATGGATCTAAAATTTCCCTACCGAGCACAAGGGCCAAGAATTCTATGGGTTCACCCATAAACAGGAAAAACTCGACCAAAAGACCCCTGGACTACTATCGACAAGGCTCCGAAGATGGGACCCAGTTTAGCTAGCCTACCCAGTCAGCATGGATCAAGTGTATAACAAGAGTATAGAGTGTGGGGAATCTTAACATCAAACACTGGACAAAGTCCCGTTTTGCTAGTGAACTCAATGCACTCAATGCCACTCATGCAAGTTCACCACTTCTAGCCCTCGGATTGGATCTTCACTCCTCACTGACCTTGCTTCATATCCAGCATCCAATGTCTTTACAGTACCACTTAGGGTTATGTATGTCGCCGCCAGTTGCCTCTTCTTCTGTTGTTTCTTCATCATTATCCGGTCGCGCATACCCGAAGTAGCCCTACTTCATTCTTAGTAGTGTCCATCATCTTTCTTGGCTTCGTCCTATCTTTTCTGTCCACTCATTCGCTCGACTTCGGAATCAAATTTTGTTTGTCAATTTATCTCGACGTCAGTATATTCCGAACCTTGATATCCTCGATAAAGTCTCCTATTAACAACAGTTCCACTTATAGATCAAAGGACAGGATCAGACACTTGGGAGATTCAAAAGTTGTCAAATTCTCGCCTTGCCTGATATATCGAACCTCCAAACGAGCAGATAGCTATCGTCCAAGCTGGAAAGCCTTAACGTTTCGACAAGACTTGAAGGCATAGAATTATCTCATTGTTTCCTCCGGACTTTAGGAGATCCCGCAAATCAGTTCCATCAAGTTAGATGTTTGGACGATATCAACGATACACCAAAGCTTCATAATAGGTGTTTCGAACGTGTCCGATGAGGTCAATGCATTGTCGGACGTCGATCCAAGAATTAGTTTAGCCTTGTCAATTCGCAAGAGCATTTTGGATCAGCACCACTGTTTTTACACAGTATTACTCTATCGAAGTCAATTTGAATAAGGGATACTCCCTGTCAATCAAGTCCATTAGTTCAGTACGAACTCTGAAACAACCTGCATCATTCAATATACTTTATTGCCACATATCCTCCTCGACCTTCTTTTGAATTGGAAGGTCAACAATCAACCTTTATATCAACTCGACAAAGACTAATACTGATTCTAAACCTTTTCGCAACTTTGCAAGGCATTGGATAAAGGAATATTCACTGCCAGAAGGCCTGTTTGAAAGGCAAAGAAACAATACCCTGCAGCGCGGAGGATCTTTTAATCGAAAGTTCATATAACTTCATTCACTTCATTCACTTCAAGATGGACGTAACATCGTTATTGAATTCAAGTAGCGCTGCTGCTGAGCAGCAAAAGCGTCAAGGAGAGCGATTCGTATTACCATCAAGAAATCGAACACCATGGGACGCAAATGGCTATTCACTACCAATCAATACATCAAATCATACGATTAATATTGGAGAGCTCGGTACAGGAAATGAGTTGAGTACGGTGAACAACGGCAATCCGAGAATTCACTGTTATGATTCACACGGAACGGATTCGGAAAGGTCCCATCATAAATTCTCTGATAGTCGGAGCAGTTTATCTTCTTTCACATCAACAACCAACTCAACGGCCACCTCTTCTTCGAACCATTCTCGATTATCTTCTTTCAGTACGAACAACAGCCATCCTATTAGTTTTTCACACAAGTACTGCAATTCTGCAGTGGAAAACTCTATAGATTTAAATTGTTCTTACTCTATTACCTCCCAAAATAAAGTCGAATCGCATTCAGCACCAACTTCTCCACATAACACAAGGAAAATTAGCATCATGGTATCTAGTCCAACAGAGAACTTAGATGCTCTAGCTGCTCTAGCAGAACAAGAATCATCTCGGTCATCTCCTAAGAACAACGATGCTCGTTCTCAAAGTGTCGTTGCTGCTCCAGGAGCTTCAGACCAGATTGATTCTGTTAGAGAATCTGAAAGTCGACCTGGTTCACCAAGTGACGCTATGTTGATCAGACGCCCGGATTTGCCACGTTTAAATACAGATACAAGTGATAACGGTTTCGAGTCAGATCAGTAAGTTTATCCTTCAAATAATAATTTTTGGTCTGATAATTATTTCAATCCGATGTTATTTTTACTATCAACTTTTGTACTTGACTAACATAAATTCAGTAGTAGCAATTTTTATCGCAGCGCTCCTATCGAGCCAAATAATGGTGCCATGAATCCTACATTGCATAAGAGAAATATTTCTGCTCCAATTTTGCGCCGACCAAGTCGTGTTCCAGCATCTGGTGTTGGTCCGATTCCCGAGCTCACTCCACCTAATTCAACCCGCCTTGCAAACTTACCATCACCATTGGATGATGATGAGGATGCAGAAGGTGATCCAGTCACACCGCCACCAGCAGATGGAACTGATGCAGACACTCCTCCGGAGTGTATGTACATACCCAACTGCGACACTGGATCGCAACCTCGCAAAGCTATCTCGCATATCTTCGGCCGCAATAAGATGTGCACTAGATTGATTCCACAATCTGTTTGGGTTCATTACTGTCGCAAGCATTACCAACGCTCCCGCTATCGTAACCCTAAGGAGTATGCCAAGTTACAGTGTGACTTGGTTCAACAACAAATCCGTCGTGTTTACGACTGGTCTGCACAAAATAAGCGTCGTGGCGAACCCGGTACTATCAAAGATTGGGGTATTGCTATCAGAAAGCGTGAGCAGAAGCGTTTGGATGAACTCAAGGGTTCTGGTCGAAAGAGACGATTCGATGACGAGGATGAGGGCGATGATGATCAAGGTCCGCGTCCACCAACTGCTGTCCCAGATTGGCTCCTCTCTGTCATTGGATCAGGTTACACCACCGAAGAAATTCTCGAAATCTTCAACCGCCTCCACCAAGAGGTTCTTGACGATCTCCTGCCATGTTTCCCAGATATCGAAATTTTACCAAACATTACTGTCGACCAAGATGAGCTCAAATCGCCAAAGGGGTATGCCAAGCACAAGGTCTCTTCCGCAGGTCATAAGCGTTCCCAATCTCTTGGTGTAAGTGCGATGAAGGCTCAAAATTACGGTACTCCTTCAGGACAAGATCGTAGAATGAGTCAACCAGTCCAATTTCAAAGCCCAAACACCGGAGGAGTCCCTACATACAGCACTACCTTGAAGCGTCGTCGTCCTAATTCAAACGATGCTAACGCTCAAAATTTGCAATTCACACCCGTTCCATCAAATTTCGAACGTCGCCGCTCATTCCAGCCCGCCTTCACTAACGCAGGCTTTGATCGCATCGATGAAAATCATCAATCCCCTGTCATTGAAAATGATTTCGAGTTTCCAAGAGGTCGTACACATGCTCGCGCTTCCTCTGTCTATCAATCACCATTAGCTGCACCTGTTGCTCGTCCATTGGGAATTCATCAGAACCAAGTCGAAACTCAAATCCAACACATGGAGACTGGCTTCAGTATGAATGGTGGAAGCATGGGCATGAACATGGGTATGCAAGGCATGCAAGGTCGTGTTCGTCCTTCACACCAACGTTCCCAATCTGATATGATGGTTGGTCGAAATGCAATGCAACCAAACATGATGGTCCCAAACCTTATGTCTTCCCAAAACTTTAACAGCAATGTTGAGTTCTCTACTCCTCAATACCAACAATCAAGTTTTGCTGAAATGAATGATCCTCGTCAACAAGCTATTCGACAAAGCTCTTATGGCATGCAACAACAGCAACAACAAAGTCGTCGTCAATTTGGTCAACAACAACAATTTGGTCAACAATCTCCAGCTGGTAGCAGCGTTGCCAACAGCCCTATCGTAGGCCCAGTTAGTCAAGGTAGTAACTTCTCTACTCAGCAACGCTCCCAATCAACTGGCAGACGCGCCCAACAGGATCCTCAAATGCGAAGCAACCAGATGTATGAGGATAATACCCCCAGACGCCGTCAATACGAATAAGGCGATTAAGTCTTATAATCTATTTCACATTGATTTTTGATTTTGATTCCTTTCGGTTTGGGACGATTGTTTTCGGATGGGCGCATACAAACTGCTTTATGATACCCATCTACACACTTAAGTTTGCTACTTGCTTTATCTTCTCGGTTTTCTTTAATAATGGTTCTTTCTACATCGGACCATCGCATTCATTCAAAAGTTTGCTTCGCCTTGCTTCTGCTTGATTTTACATCATTTCCTTTGCAATGACAACGACAACTACAATCTGATATTTACGGTCTCTTCTTCACTACTCTCCTCGAAACATCAATCAGACGATGACTATCAGCCAACTTCTTTAATCACATTGGCACCACATTGGTTGCCACTCAAAGATATCTTACAAACTTGCAAATTCGGAGGGGATGGTTCAGATTACGTCTGATTTCACTAGGAACATGGACACTTGCTTAATTTCATCTGGATGTGCTTCGTCAAGAGTTAAAATAAAACGTCTCATGTGCTTTGATGATAGATATCTGGTGTTCCTTTCCTATTTTCCTTTGTTTTCTTTTTCGGCTCTGGAGTGCAGAGTTCAGAAAAAGCTTTTCTTTCTGCGTGGTTTTATGGGAGGGTTAGATTGAGCGCATACATGGAATGAATGGATGGATGATGGGGATGGGCGTCAAAAATGCATAGTGGAGTATGGATTGCTTGATGATCAACAAATGGAGCATATCAGTTTAGTTCTCTTTCTTTGATTCATAATTTGCTTTGCATGCATGGTATTACAGCGGGTGGGATTTTGTTTATGATTCTTTTTGAGTGGTGGGAATAGCGGCATAACAGTACTTGTGATAAACAGAGGAGTCATAGCATAGCATAGCATAGGACATACGAATAAAACCCCCATCAAGTATATGATGTGTAATTAATAGATAGGTAGATAGTGGAATTGAGAATTCTCGATTCAATTCTTTGGGCTGCTTGTTTTGGTGAGTGATTTGCATGGGAGTTTGTGATCATACGTTAAGTATGAGGAGCGGACTTGCAAAACGGTGAATGGTTTGGAGTGAGAAATGGAGTAATGATATACTCGATATGAACTTTGTAGACAGTCCAGAGAAATCGATTTCAACAGAGGGAATAGAGTTTCTGGGCTCACATCATCGGCTTCATTAGCAGTAGCTCAACTAATGCGGAAGAAAATTCACGGCACATGAAACGGGACTATCGAAGTGGACATTTTCCGCCACAACATTCGGCTTGGAAACTCAAAATCAAAAATCAAAAATCGACGGAAGGCGAAAGAAATGTTTTCTAGACTAGATACTGTAACTCGAATAGGTTTATGCAGGTCTAAAACCGCGGAAAGCTTCCTGCTCGGTGCTAAGTATGTGTGCGGGGAAATATCACCAGGGAGAAGAAGGGATGGATGCTGAACTAGGAGGATCTGATATCGAGACACCAAGTAATTACTATTTCTACCGGTGTACCTCGACCATATCAAAAACTTCTTTAGATCTAGGAAGTGATAAACAAGTACCCGGCATCGGAGGTCTAGATCGTTCTTTGGAAATTCGAGAGAACTTATCTGTGATGCATATACAGACTATACTCTGCGAATGTCCATCGATTCTTATAGTTGCTCTTCACAGTATTAGTGTAATGCATCAATTTAGATCTAAACGAACTTCGTCGAGAGACTAAAACCAGAAGACGAGGATTAGATCAATAGATCAGAAGATAGATAGCTAGCTTGATAATTCATTCGATCGGCTGATGTTGTGGGGGCGAAAAGGGAACGAGAATGTAGGAGGGTATGTACATATACATACATGCATCTGATAACACTTTGCCACTGGCGTCTGGATTCCGATTTAAGGAAGTTTACCAGCTGTGAATTGGGGATAGGGGATGGGAGATCGGGGATTGGGGAATGTAATGTAGCTGTGTGCGTATGTACACAATGTGATATCCAATCCTATCCTAGACTCTTCCTTGTGTGCTCAGGATATGTAAGTTCATGCTTCGCCTCGAAAATTCCAGCGAATCTGCCTCGTATAGCTTGCGTAGCAGTACAGAATGTAACTTACAGTATACTTCACATGGTGGAAAGCCTTGAGCGACTTTCCTGCTACATAACACCCCGCTAGTTACCAGTATAAAACCCGATACTCCGGAGATCGGCGTGTAAAGTTTGCTCGCTGATCTGATATTTGATATTGATGATTTGTATATAGTGGCAGCCTTGTGATGGTTCGAGATGAGCTGAGAGGGTCTTGAGTATGCATACTGCGTACATCTCTACGCAGATGCGGGGCTCCATAGTAATTGTGAATCGAAGCAAACATTGTTTTTCCGGAGTACTTGGTTGTTGTCTCGATGATATATGATGGATATCTGGATAAATGGTTCAACGTTGTGAAGGAAGAAAGATGCCTCTGCTAGGTACAGGACAAGCTTGACCTAGCAAGGAAGCCGTTGAACCCGTTATTATTCTCCGACAATCATTCTCAGATGTTTGAGGTTTTTGCTGCTAGTGAGAATAGTAATACACAAGCATCGTTCTACCTTGATTTTATCCATTTATCCTTGATGTTTATCACTTCTCCCCCTCTCGAGCCCCTCACTCTTTCATCCCTTCCATTCTCACCAGCCCCAACGCAGAGCAAGCAAGCAAGCCATAGTGGCTCGGTAAATGACAGGTGCACGTCACGTGCATGACTTGGTACGTTCAGCGGCTAAAAAGATCCGGTACAGCGGGGCCAACCAATCGAAAGAATCTCGTCTAAGATCTGAAAAACCATGTTCATGTTTCAAAATGCGTCGAACAATCCTGGTTGTTAATATATCTGACGGATATTATTTCTCCACATTAGATTAACTTTTTTCTGTAGAAATCCTAGGTATGATGATTTAGATGATTGGAAAGGAAAGGAATGGATTCATTTGGATGATTTGAATGTGTGGTGAAAATAGATGGATGATTAGAATTATGAATGGAAATATATAAGGGGGGGTATATGTTGAGATATATGAATTGGTGAAAGGGAAACGGACAGGCGGTCCGCCGGCGTATGTTCTATGTGTTAAGGAGGAGAAGAATAAAAATTGAAGTTGGTGATTAATGGTTGGCTGGGAAAATCGACTATACGTTTCCATGGAATGAAGTCTGAAAATTGGTGAAGGGTTAGACATGAGAAGGGGGATTCAATAAAGCCGCCTCAAAAGCGAAGCGATGAATAGGTAGAATACCTATCGCTAATCCTTCATCTACCCCTTCATTCAAATATATACAACACACACTTACTCCTTTTCAAAAGAAACAAACATATCCAACATCCGAATTCCGAGTTAGGATTCTAGATTCCCCGTTTCGTTTTTTCAATCTTCTATCCAACGCCAAGCACGGATAAACGCATCATAAACATAAGCAACAAACCCACTTCATGACCCGAATCAGATGAACTCAAACCAATTATTTTATATGAGACAATGATCATATCCGGACCGTCCTGCCATAAACATCACCAAAACTTCATCTAATTTCTTCATGAATCTTCCGTTCTATACCCCAATTATACAACATGCATTGTTCATCTGACTTCATTCGGCGTTTACGCCTATTTCGAATTTCCTAGTCAGGAATTGCCTAGGTTTGGGCGGTTAACGATTCCATATTTGATGATGGCACTTTAATTTGGGAAATTGGAGGTACAAACAAAAGTTTCCGAATAACGGGTGCTTAATTTGTTTCGTAGTAACTACCTAGGTAGGCTTCACTCAAATCGCCTTACAAGGAAAATGTATGATTCTCTATAATAACTTTGGATTTCCTCTCTCTACGATTTTGATCCTTTCTTTGAACTTTGTCCTGTGTGCTATTCAGTTCGTTTCACTCTTTTAAACTTTGCTTTCTATTTTTCTACATTCTCTTTCTCAAACACAATTTTTATATATCCAGTGGATATTCAACAAGGTACTTGAAGTATCTCTATAACAAAATCAAACACAATGCATTTTTCAAAGAAGGCTCTGGCAGCCCTTATTGGGTCTGCGACTAGCGCAAACGGTGCGATCTTATGGGATGGACGATTCGATTCTTCTTCTATGGCTGATTTGGAAGCTTGGTCATGGAGTAACGCTGTTGGTGATTACCAAAATTATATCGTGAGTATATTTTGTAGGACTTGAGTGGTATGAATAATATCTAACAAACAAATAGCATGGTACAGGTAACATTACCGATTATGTTGCTCTCGACAGCACTTACAAGAACCCTGCCGATTCTGGATCAGCCCTCGGTGCCAAAATCACTCTTGATAGTACCTCATACTGGGAAGGTCAAACCATGCGTCGTACCGAATTGATTCCTCAAACCACCGCGGCTATTGGAAGTGGAAAGGTTTACTACCATTTCAGTATGAAGCGTGAAGATACCAATGCACCAAGTATCTACAGAGAACATCAAATCTGTTTCTTCGAGAGTCATTTCACAGAGATGAAGAGTGGTTGGATTAGTGGAGAGACTGGATCCAGTGATCCTCTTTTGAGATGGGAAGTCAGTGCGACTAGTCAATGGAGTACTAACTGGACTGCTGGTGTTTGGCACAACATTGCTTACGGAATTGTATGTTTTAATCCTTTTATCTTTGTCATCACATACTAATATTCTATTCAAGGATTTCTCCGCAGGCTCTGTTGAATTCTACCACTCCACCGGATCCGATGCTCTCACCCTTACCGTCCCAGCCGTTTCCGTTTCCGCCTCTTCCAACGGTGCAGACTGGCATTTGGGAGTTCTCGAACTCCCCGTTACCGGTCAAACCGACGGAACCGAAGATTTCTATTTCTCCGGTGTATACATCGAGAGTGGATCGCTCACCACTAGTGTTGCTGGACCAGATGGAGCCGCGGTTTCCAGTTCTTCTTCTTCTGCAACCACGTCAGTAGATTCTTCTTCTGTTCTTTCTAGCTCAGTCGTTTCTTCTTCGGTTCCTTCTAGCTCAGTAGATTCTTCTTCTGTTGTTTCTAGCTCGATTGTTTCTTCTTCTATTCTTTCTAGCGCCGCTCAGGTATCCTCATCATCGGTCATTCAATCTTCACCAACATCTATTGCCGTGGCAATTCAACAATCCTCAGTTATCTCCTCCCCATCAAGCTCAACCAAAAAATCCTGCACAAAAAAGGTCACCTCCGCTACCCCCGTCTCCAGCGTCGCATCCCAAGCTAGCGGATCCATTGTTGAATTCACCTCAACCCAAACCGTCACCGCCGGCGGCTCAACATTCTTAACCACTTCTTCCGTTTCCTCCACCTATACCTCCGAATCCGCCATTATCACTTCTTCTGTTCTTTCTAATGCCGCTCCATCTACTTTTGTCACTTCCAAGAAATCTTGCACAAAGAAGGCCTCATCAAGTTTGGCAGGAAATGTAAACATAGCTGCTAGCTCTTCAATGGTTCTAACTTCTGCGGGTGTTAGCTCGAAACCACATACTACCGTTACCATGACGATTACCCAAACTACTTCCACTACTATCGCTTCGAGCGCGGGTGCTACCAGCACTGGAGGAAGTAGTTCGGGAGAGATTGCTTTGTATATGCAATGTGGAGGAAAGAATTGGACCGGAACTGGTACTTGTGTTAGTGGAAGTACTTGCACTGTTCAAAATGATTATTATAGTCAATGTGTTTCTGCTTAAAGTAGATAAATGAAAGAGGTTTAAGGGGATGGGAGAGAGGAGGAAAGTTCTATTCTGTTGTATATAGTTTGAGATGTCTGTACATGTCTGTGTGATTCGAAATGAATAGTCGGGATTATATATCTATCAGGTACATACTACATTGCATTCTTTCCCGTTCCAATTTGGTGGTGATTGTTATCGAATAGTCAATCTAGTAGACGAGTGTCTTTAAGAGACCCTTGAACCTTAAGATTGTCGAATAGTATGCTGAGATGAATCACCAGTGTGTGTATGGACCCACGGGATACCTAGTACTTCTCAACGTTCGAAATTTAAACAATTTCATTTTTCAATTGTTTGATATCAGAATCTGACTTTTGATTGTTCAATCTTTATTGAAACATTGTAACAATTCCTAAGATATACGAATCGATATGCCAAGAGATATTTTTAAGCCACTGGTGGATATCTTGTATCTATCTATTCAATCCGCGATGGCTGTATCTTAGCACTTTTCTAGAGTGACATATCTCACTTTATCTTTTTCCTTGTCCTTACTGTTTGAATAACTATCATCTTACAAACCCTTACGAGGTTTTCTTCCAATTAGTTTTCTGAGGGGAACCTCTTGACACCTAGATTGGGTGGAATCAGTGGAATCAGTGGATTTTACCAAATTTCTCATCTTATCAAATTCACTTTTAAAAGTGAATTTCATCACACAATTGCACTGCCCTTTTTTGTTGAGAAAAGAAAAACGTACGATGTTCCGCGTGACCTATGTCCTTAATTCAGGTAGCCGTTACTAGCTCGTCATCGCTAAGTGAATGAAGCTGAAATCTTTTTCTCCCACAACAACAATTCAAAAAGACGCGATCTTGTTTTGATTCCTTTCAACTACAACCCACATCAAAATTCTTTCAACCACAATTACGTTCAACTCGTAATTCTTTACATTGATTTGGATTTCTTCTCTACTCTCCACTACGTTCAGTGATTCTATCTTGAAAGATGGATTACGAAAAGGCAGAGACCGCAACCTTCAAGTGCGTTGTCGATACGCTTCATCTTCGCGTTTCTGAAGATGGACAATTCGGTCTACCTGAAGCTGGCTTGTCTAAGGCCATTACAGGAGAGCTTTTAGATACCTTACATGCCGACAAGCCTTTTGAGGCTTTGTTTAACGTCGCTCCTCCTCCTCCAGAGTACGACAGCAAGGCAATGTAACAAATGCGCCAAAGCCTTACATTCTCACACCTGCACAATTGGAAGCTAGCACGAAGCGCAGCTACCAACCACTTGATCGAGTCAACACACAAATCGGATTACCCACACATGAGACCGAGAGAAACTTCATCTTTTTGCGTGTCACCATTCCCTCCGAACAAATTCCAAGCACAATTGATCCTAGATCGCACAGTGCTGATGTTCTTGTTATCAAACTCAATTTCACCAAATAACATGATCGGTCTCGATTCATCTCTTTCCTCACCTGAAGATGGTGCCAAGCCAAACAACATCTTCACCAGCGACGCAGTCAAACTTTTCACTACCAACGATGACGATGAAGAGGGTTTCAACGGATACACAATTGATGACATGCCAGCCATCATCCTCAATTGCCTTCGTGGTATGCGAAAGGAGCTACGTGATGGCAATCCTTTTCGTGCATACCTCTCTCAAAATTTTGCCACCAACTTTAACACCCCTACCATTGATTCGGGTGCCTCCATCAAGGATGCGAGATTAAGACCCCACATCGTCACTCAAAAGCAATTGCAATACTGTACAAAGGAGGAGATGATCACTCGGCTTGCTGTCGCTACCAAGCAACAACTTGAAGATCGTCGTGCAAAGATCGTTGAGTTCCGCGCCTTGAAGCAAGCCATCAGATTGGTGAAGATCGTCGATTATTCTGCATATTATGCTTTCTTCATGGCACCGCAGGACTTGAGACTACAACCTGGTAATGTCTTGAAAGTCAACTTCTCTCCAGACAACCCCATTAGGAAGGAGGACTGGAATCTCACCGTCTCAGAGTTCTTTGATTGGTCCTACCAAGGTGAATCCGTCGGTATCTTGAAGCGTCCCTTGGTCCCACTCCAGGAAGGTGCTACTGAAGAGGAAAAGAGAGCCTTCAGACCTCTCATCGGCACAATTTTACCAGCTGTTGACGGTACCATGGATTCACCTGAATCATGCAGAGCCCTTCTTGAGAGTGCTCGTCCGGTCTCTGTCCTCCTTAACTATTACGAGTCCGAAATGGCAGAAGCAAGAGTGTTCAAGGCTCTCAATCACTTCCTTTACTCCACTTATCCCAATTTTAATAAGATTGCCTCCCAATCCCCGAACAATTTCAATTCAGCAAGCATGGATGAATGGTCAAAGGTGCTTTTAATGAATGACAATCGGGTTAGAACTCATCTCGATATCTTGGGCGAAGATGCTTGTCCCAGTATGGAGCGAATGCCAAAGATCAACTCGATGCCATCGAGGACCTTAGGAACACACCCGTCAATTCTCAAGGCAAGGCCGTTGCTATCATTGAAGGTTTTCCAGGAGTTGGAAAGACCGCTTTCTTAGCTCATGTCGTTGTATGCATGCTAGCTCAACAACCTCAAGCTCCCATCGGTTGTATCTGCGCAGCAAACCAACCAACCGACGTTCTGGCCAAGGCAATTGAACGTGCCATTGAAGATACTTGCAACAGACAGCCGGATCTCGCACCTTTCCTTCGTCAACAAGTTATCATTCGTGTCTGTCCTACAGCAACTGAGACCAATTTCCTAATCAGTTTGGCTGATAGGGCTTCAAAGGCTTCAATTGTTCATGATGAAGGTGACGGTGGTGCTGACAATGGTGATCTGTATACCAATGCAGTACACGAAGGCGAGATCATGGATCACTCGACCAAGTCCTGGATGAACTTAACCAGTGCTGCTGTCAATGTTAATTTGATCGAATATCTTGTTACCAAGTGCAACATTCTTCCAAGTTCACTTGTGGTCCTTGCGCATTACGCTGCTCAACTCCGCGCTCGTTCTTTTGAGATCATCACTGCCAGTACACGGCAGTTGAAGACTGGTGGTAGAGACGCTCCTGTCATTTGCAAAGCTTTTGACACCGCTCGGAAGGCCAGGGCTTGTGTCAACATCAGCAAGAGTATGGATGCATGTCACTCCAACCTTCTTTTGCATCGCCATGTTCACGCTGTCGGGGGTGCACGTGCGTATGCCACATGACTAGGGTTGGACCTGAGGAGGATATAAATACAGTTTCCCTTTTGTAGCTTAGCTTTCTTTTCTTCTCCCTTCATAATTAATCAATGAAACAACTATTCGATTCTCATAGTTCTTTTATGCCTTTACTTCATGACAAGACCTAGATCTTCTAAATGTGTTCAATGTCTTCAATGTTTCTAATCATTCCAATTATTCGAATTGTTTTAATCTTTCCAATTGTTTCAACAATCAAATTGTTCAAATCTTTCAAATCTTTCAAATCTTAGAAAATCCTAGAAAAGTCAACAAACTAATAGATATATTCATACAAAATAACATTTATCAAAATCTATCTCGTATGACCCCATACCTCGGTCTTCCAGACAAAGATGCCGTATCAAAGTTCCTCGAATCACCCCAATTTTTGCCGATTTTCAAGGAGCTGTATGTGTGAAGGAGCGATGCAGGGAAGTCACGTGGTGCCAAGCACCACTCTAGCGTAACGTAAGTCATGGCGTAATGCGTCTAATGGTGTAATGTGTCTAATTGCGGGGAACCGCTTTATTAAAATCTCAATTACTCAACAATCAATTATAATACAATCTCCAGTATCATTTTCAAATTCATCTTCAACTTCTTCTCCAATATTCTCTTCAGTCTCAGTCTCATATTCAATTACTTTCCCTTTTCCTTTTCCTTTTTTCATTATCTATACTTTAGTAGCTTTTTCGGCTTCCATTACTGCATCACATAATTCTTGTATAGAAATATGAAAATGACCCTTCAAAACTAGTCTCTTTTCTTTCTTACATATTGTACGTTTCTTTATAATAGCTTATAAATTATTTGCATTGTGTTAGTGAACAATACTTTGAGCTCGAAGTTGCTCACTCCTAATCATCAATTTTTGGATATATTGATAAACTAGGGTTGAAAGAGTTATATCATTTTCAATTATTGAATTTAGAAGGTTATTTGCTGTTTATAAGATTGTTATATTCGGGGGTGAGCTATTGACAAAGACTTGATTAAAAATATCAAATTGGGTTGGCTCTTTGGATATTTCAACTTCGGGGGTAAACTCTCGATTTAGTGTATAGAATATTCTCTGTGGATTAAATGAATGTAATCCAGTTCCCCGCTATGCAGATTTGATATTTTGATAATAGTATATATTATTTTGAGCTTTAATATATATCTCTATTTATTCAATCTTTTGTATTCGTACAAGTTGAGCTTGATTCAAATCAGAAAGTATTGTGGTTAGCTGTTTTTTTAATAGACCGAAAACCGCAATATCAAATGGCTGAAGCAAATACAAGGTATAAGAAGAAAGTATAAGAAATACAATTTGATTTTGAAAACAGTGAGCTATAAAGCTTCTACTAATATGAGAATTATAGTTATTGTAAATGAGAAGCCAATATTTGCTATCTACTTTTATATAAATTACAGATTCAAAAACACATTTTAGCTATTCTAATCTATGGAGATTGCTTGTCCAACTTTTTGTATTTGTTGAAAAGAACTAGCTACTAAGAACTTCCTTTGGAATTCAATTTTGAAAAACATTTTTATCTTTAAAAATCCCAAGTAATAAAAGAATAAATCTATTTACATAAATATACTCTATTATTGAAATCCACTCTTAATAATCTAGATATACTTAATATTTTATATAAAGTGTAGAATCAATAATAATTCGAATTGATTTTATTATCCCAATTGAATATCCAGATTCATTCATATTATATTTGTTTTTCTTTTCAATTCTATAATCCTGAATCGCTTTTTGATATACGTTAAACTAAGTATTATATATTTCCCTAATTGTATTATCTATTCTTATAGATTCAATTCAACAGCCAATAATAATTGTAAGATAAGGATATCATTTGATAAATCGTGGAACCTATTCATAACCAAGAAAGTGTTGTAATGGGAGTTCAAGGGAGTCAAATAAGAGGCAATCCAAATTATAAGTCCGTTTTGAACATAATTCCTTAGCTAATTCTTTTAACAATTGATGGCCTGGAGAATAGCCGTTAATTGTCAATTGCTTTATTCATTTAAGAAGTATATTCTTTTGTACAATAGAAAGTTTCTATTACAATTGATATGCTTCAGAATATAATGAACCCCCCTTGATGCATTACATTACAATATCTTTAAAAAGCCCTAATTCTTTTACAGCTTTATATAAAGATTTATACTTTCTATTTTGAACTCCTAATACTACTTCAGTAAGTCGAGATTCCATTTCTTGCGTTTTTAAACTTTTTTGATGGACCATTATTGAATTGTTGTTTTTTTGATAGAGTGGTCCCCTACAACTAGACGCATTACGCCATTAGACGCATTACGCCATGACTTACGTTATTCCAATTCTATCTACCGTTACTTGACCCTTAGTTTTCCTTCCACACTCTCACCACCATCTACCCAAGAACTTTAACCGCCCCAAAATGGAAAGGACCACCCCTTAAGAGTGTTTAGCAAGCCGTTGCCGATGGCGAAAACCATGAAGATCAGAAATATTCGAATCTGCGTGTCGATAAGTCGGGATGGGATGAGGTAGATCGTTGTGCGTGTTGTCTACTCGGACTTTGTTTCGATAACACTCATGCGAGAAACGGTTTATTTCGAGACAGGCAGATGAGTATCCCGGAGAAAGAGGTCAGACTTTGTATGTGCGTGGTAGCAGTAACGGCAAAAGGAAATCATAACGTTGTCGCTGCCAAAAAACGCAAAGCAGGCGACCCATTTATGACCACCGAAGGTTCTCTGCTCTATGACCCATCTTCAATCAACATCTTTGGTGATAATACACGAAGTTTCCTCACTCGCGCGCTCTTTCTGCACGTAAAGCCCAGAAGAGCTCTGTCGGCGGCTCTCCACGTTCCCCTTCAGAGACTTCAGTGCCCGACTATCCAATAGTCTGGACTGCAGTCCAACAGTATAAGGTTTTGAATGTCTAAAAGCAGTTAGAAATTCAAAAATAGTTCAATTTCCTAATCAAATTCAATATTTGAGATAATTTGAATATTCTAATTGGTTTGGGAATTTGATAATCTTCATTGTTGAACTACAGTCCGGACTATTCGACACCCTAGATCACTTCACTATCTCCAATTTCCAATCTGGCGGCAGACATTGCGAACATCGCTTCAGTCTTCAATCAACCACCTCCACCTTTCAATCTACCCCGCAAATCAACTCCTTCGACCGGTCTTAACTTGGCATGGTGGAAAACCACCCGAAATCCAAAGAATCCGTTCGATTTAATGACACTTTTCGGAAAGTATTTGACCATACAAGTAACGTTGAGCTATTTCAACGACAAGATGAAGCTGGAGAAGCTTGCCAAGTCACCGAAGTATTGGCCATTGTGTCCGCATTCTTCAGTATATGGCTTCGTCGACAATGACATACTCGAAGAGGCCTGCCAAGTCAAACCCCCATTGCGTGTGACGAATATCACATACCTATGCGATTACTCATCGCGCTTACCTTAGTTCAAGCTAGTCTCGAACTAAGCGACCTTTTATTATACAAGAAGGGATCTCTTTCCTCTTTAGCTTTCTTATTCTATTTTATTTGACCTCTATTGATACGCTCTAGTAAGTGATTGTAACATTGCGGATCATTGATTGTCAAGCAATCTTTTGCTTGTTTTTCGGTGAAGCTCTTCTTAGCAAGCCTGAAAGTTTTCAATGCCGAAGGTACATGGCGATTTCTTAAGATGGTAATTACTATAACTCTCGAATTTTTCTCTTCGCTATTGAATATCGGATGGCGACGTGTGAGCTTGATCTTTTTGTGAGTTCCATATCTTGACTTGCATTCGTCACCATGGTAGATGTATACCTGAAAGTTAGAACTGAGGCTTTTGATCTCTGTCGCCGCTACTCGATCAGTTCAGGTAAGACGATAAGCATCTTGGGCTTCGGAGGTGCTGGCTTAAGTGGTTCTTCGGGTATCTGGTACGGATTATCATCTACCATACTCCGCAGATTGTGATTGTCTTAACAAGGCCAGTAGCATCTGTGAGGATACATATTCTGACCTTTGGGTTCTCCAATATTCTAAGTAGCTGTCTCGTACTAGTTACCTGCCAACTCTGGAAGAAGAATGATGGCTTGTTGGTCGAGAAACAAGCTTGATGGATCTGGACTGAAGCCAAAGTACTTGCGATCATCCTCATAATTGCGCGTTTGATAGTCTGGATTGTCTAACAAGGCTTCCAGCGTGGCGGTGGCACTGAGAGACGTAGGTGTTGGTGGTTGAAAAGCAGCATGTGATCGTGAGAGGCTCAACGCAGTAATTTCCTTGTCCAGCAATGCGTATTGAGGATTTTGGAGGTTACATGAAGTTCATTGAAGTTCATTAAAGCAGACGAGAACATGTGGAGCCGTGAAAATTTGACTAAATGGGGTTTGATAGGCAGAGGCGATTTCACTCCATCTACCTTGGCAGATGATTATTCGGGTGCCGCATTACGCCTAGGAGCTGTAGAACGATAGATTACTGGCCCTAAGAAGGACAACCGAAATTCCGGATATTATCTATCAAAAATATGGAAAGAGGTAATGATCAGACACACTTACGCTTCACCGAATCCTCGCTTTACCGAAAAGAAAATAGCAGAGTACTTTTAAATCTTTCCAATCTTTTAAACCTTCCAAAACATTCACAATCCTCCTCATCCCAAGCATTCAATCTCTCTCTCCCCTTTTCCTCTTTCCAACTTTTGGATTGTTTATTCTAAACTCCAAACTTCAAACCATAAACTTTAGGTTAACAGCATACCTACTCCCCCCCTCCCCTCACCCCTCTCTCGTCATACAAATATATCTTTTCATCTATCCATTCCGAAGAATCTATCCTAACCTCCAAACCCCCATCTAAATTCAAACTTTCATTCAATCTCCCAACCTTTATCTAAACTCAAACCCCAAATTCGAACCCCCATCTACATCCAGATCCATCTACCTACCCACCTATCTTCAAAAAAGAAAGAAAAACATAGACAATTCCCCACCCTCTTGTATCAATACAAAAAATAGAATAAAAACAAATAAAGAAAAAAGATGAGACAAAATCAAAAACTTATCGTATTTGAGAAAGAGAGAAAAGACTAATAGGAGAAGAAGAAGAAAAAAAAAGTAGTAGTAAGGAATAGATAGAGGGCCTGAAAAAGTGGTTGAATGATATTTGATTGGGTGAAGGAAGAAGAAAGATTGTATGTTAATATGATTTTTTAGACCATGTTCTTTTTCCTGAATATTGAGGTATTCTCATAGTCAGAGGTCTTAGAGTGAGATGGAGTCAAATCGACTAAAGTTTGAGTCCTGGAAGTAACAATGTGAAGAGAAAAACAATACAAGTCCCATAGCATCATCATGTCACAAAATCACTAGACACAAACAAAAATCCCAGAATTTTATGAAAACACATATCTTATATTTCTAGTTTTCCTAATCTCTAAAAGTGAATCTTCAACCAACCAATAAACTATATACCAGGACAATTGCTAATATATACAAAATTTGAACTTAAACTCGTTTCCCAGACTATTATCCAAAAATTGGATAATATCTATAACATTCTTAGACTGTAGGTAACTTCTTAAGAAGAAGCGACACATTGGGAGTAGTAATCGTTCTGAGCGACACAAGTACCCTCAGAGCAAGTCTTTCCACCAGTGCAGTTACCGTACAAGGGAACGGAACCAGTGGATGAAGAAGCTGAAGAGGCGGCGGCGGCGGCGGAGCTAGCGGCGCTAGTAGCAACAACAGCAGCGGAAGTAGCGGTAGTAGCTGGTGCAGCAACGGAAGTCTTAAGAGTGCTGCTAACCTTGCTGCACTTGGACTTGGTGGAAATAGCAGAGCTAGAAATGACTGGGGCGGCACTAGAAACGATTGGAGCGGTACTAGAAACGGCTTGGACAGAGCTAGAAACGGCTTGGGCGGAACTAGAAACAATGGCGACGACGACAGATGATACTGGAGCGATAGAAGCAGAGCTTGAGCTTGAGGCAATAGGAGAGCTTGAAGCAATAGCACTTGAAACTGGGGTAACAGAAGAAGAGCTATCAGATGGAGCCTTGAAGGTAGATCCGATTGGTCCGTACTTGATGCTAGAGAAAGTAACATAAGCAGATCCGGAAGCGGCCTCTACGGTAGCTGGGACACCAGAGTCGGTAGCGCAAGATCCACGGGAAACACCAGGAGTAGAGGCATCCTTGTCGGTTGGGTAGTCAGAGTCGAGCCAGAGCATGTTTACGTTGTAATCATCCCAGATGGAGAGAACAAGAACCATACCATCAGCCATCTTCTTACCCATAGCAGCCATACCACCTTTTTGAGTGAAGTAATCAGTGTCACCGAAAGCAGTCTTTTGAGCAGCGCAGAAGTCATCAGTGATGGAGTTACCGGAAACACCAGAGATGTCAGAGCTTGGTTGTTCATAGACGACATCACCTTGAACGTAGAAACGCTTGATCTCAGTAAGGGTACCAGTCTCAGTTCCGTCATCGGTGATGAATTGAGTAACAACGGAGAAAGGCTTGGTGGTATCAATGGTCATTCCACTTCCATAGAAGGTGGTGTTACCCAATCTGTATGGGTTGAAGTCACATCCATCTCCATCACAGACACCGGTGTTTGAGACACAGTCATCACCAGTGCAAGCGGTTTGGGAATCGACAGTGCAGACGTGAGGGGTAAGAGCTTGGGCCATGGAGTTGGCTTCCCAGACATCGAACTCAGAGCAGCAGGATCCGATGTTACCGGTTCCAGAGTTAGCACTGTTGCTATCAGGGACCCATCCCTCAACGTTGGCAGTACCGTTGACGAATTTCATGTCTTGAGGACATTGAGCATCGCAGTAACCGGTACCGTATTTGGCACCTGCTTTGTTGGTGGAGTATTTGGACATTCCTCCGTCAGCGTCCATAGGAACGAAGTAAAGAGCACCGTTAAGACCGCAAGGAAGTTTGGAAACATCGACGGTGAAGGTGAACTCGTTACCCAAAAGAGCAAACTCTTTGTAGGTAGTCTCAGAGTCCATGAGGTAGGTACGGGAACCAACGTTGCTTCCAGTGACGAAGCTAAGCTTCAAGGAGTCACCGCTGGTGGTGATACCATAAGTTCCCTCGTAATCGGCACCATCAAGGGCACAGTTGGCGGTACAGGTAGCGGCATCTGGGCAAAGAGTGGCATCCCAAGTGTTACCAGTGTAACAGTTGGTGGATCCGGAGGTGGAGTGGAGCCATCTCCAGTTAGCATCGAGAACGATGCTATCGGCTTCATCGGTACATGTTCCACCAGCGGCACATTTTTGAACGGTCAAGGCGGGGTGAGTTTCGGCGGTTGAAGTTCCAACTTGTTGAGCGCCGGCGCCGAGAAGGAAGGAGAAAGTTGCGAGCACAGCTGCGGAATACATCTTGAAGAAATGTAAAGTGAAAATAAGGAATGTGAGTTGCGAAAGAGCGACAAGAATAAAAGAATGTAGAAAAGTACAAAGACTGTGATGATGAAAAAGTTAATACATCGAGGTACTTCACCACCTTATATACACTTCTTCATTCTTGAAAAGTAAGTAAAGGAGTCGAATAGAAGTGGATCTATTCTACCTTATTCGAAATAAACTTCTGAGAAATTGATCAGGGATTTAGATTGAGCGACATAATTTCTAGCTCATTTTGGCCACTTAGCCAACCGCCGAACATTCAATCAAGGTAAAAACACTATAGAAGAAATCTACCAAAAGGGATGAAAGGAATGACCACTTTTGATCTGGACAAGCAAAAAATCATAAGCGAACTAATCGTAATGATTGACGAAGTGGATAGAATGTCAACGGAGATGACAAGGCTCAATATTCATGTTTCCAGAGGAGTCGGTTAACTTTATTTGAGTCCACTAGTATTGAATTATGGAGTAACATTGTCAATTTGACTCCACCGAACAAGATCCTTAATCAATTTTGGAAATGAACTCTAGTTAACCCCGCAGATTTGTTCAAAGATCGGATAGATTGATGCTGGCCGTTTATGCGATCTGTTTGGAGAGAAACCAATCGGTGTAGGCAATACGCTTTACGGATTTCTGCGGATACCCGAAAAAACGTTAGCTTTTTCCCGTTTCATGTATATGAAATGCTACTGTATCCGAAGTTCCAAGCCTACCTATGACCGATATCCGATCTTAATGAAACAAATCGCTCGCTTCAATTTTTCCTATTGGTAGATAGACGCGCTTACATCTCATCCAATTTCGTTTATGATGGGATTTTTGTTTTGAATAGAAAAGTTGCGAGCGGCGTAGGTTGGTGATAAGGAGAAGTTCATCGAATAAATGAAAAGCCAAGAACTATTTTCCAAACAGCGCTTCATGCAAGTGATAAAGGGGAACATGCAGATCCGTCATTGAAAAGAAACAAAATGAAATAGATCAATTGGATATTTCAGTAACCTCATATCAATGTACCATGCCATCTGCGTCGGACGAATATGGATGATATAGTAGGTTACTAGAATCAATTGAGTTGAAGAAAAATAAGAGGCTGTGTTCAGTTGAGATGTGGATAGCAATGTGGGGTACAGTAGCTTTGCACTACTTTAAAGCACGTGATGTGTTTCGACTTAGTTCAATGCCACAGTTTGTGAGCCACAACGCCACATCTCAATCTCCGAACACCCCTTTATAATTTCCATGGGAAGAGTCTGGCCATGGAAAATCACCTAGCTTCTCACCGCACACTTTTCTTTTGATATTAAAAAGTCATCCAAAAATACAAAAATCAATATTCTATTTCATCAAATCTCCATTGGCACACCCAAAACCAATCAAAACCTCTAAATAACCTTAAATTCACAATTAAACGAAAAGCAAATGAGGTTAGTCCTCGAATCCTTTTTGGAAGCTGACTCTAGGATTATAAGAAGCCCTGGTAATCCTACGCCTAATTGTTTGGTTTATAGTGCTACGACTCAAGTATGATGTAAGAAATTTGAGTGGAAAGAGTTAAAGGGGGCATACACGTGGGTTGGGGTAGGTTTTGTACTCGATGAGACAGAGGAGGTTTGCGTGAATGGTGGTGGAGAGCCGGATTCCGTTGAGCCGATGAGTCGTATCGTAAGTCTTACATATGATATTATATGAGGTATATAGCATGCGGAAGTCATAACGGTGATGGGGTTTCATGATGTACCATTATTATCATGTTTACGTTCAAGAAGAAAGCAAAAGCACCAGATGCATCAAATTGAGGAAAGGGGTTTTATCAAGTTTAACCTAACTTCCTTCAATTCGGTGCTACTCAATACTTCCCCTGAAAAAAAGTGCCACTAAGGTCCTACTTGATTTCTGTTTTCAGGAATACCTTTGTTGAACAGAGAATAAGATGCGTAGAACTAGAGATGTGTTTTTTGTGGTGCTTCATCATGTAAGATCACGCATATACTTGGATCGGCCACATGCATAAGAGGAAAATTTGTAGTGTATGGACTCTGGAGATGTTGATTCTGCAGACCAAAAAGAGAAGGCGGAAAGCTTGAAAGAGTGATGTTGACTGTTCAGATTCGAAGTATCTATTGAGCCGATTTGTAATTAAGATGTCCCCCATCCGCTGGTGATAATCTAGAACTCATGTTAGCTTGGTATTAAATTTATGTTCGAGAGCCCACATACTTTTCATTCCGTATAAAATTTGGGATCATATCGACTACAACCCTACTTCAATCCTTTGACAAAGGATGACTACTTTGAGAATTGTATGTCCGCATGCGCTTAACAGTCAACCCATCGACTCAAACTTCAATAGCTTTTCGTTTTCTGTTGGATTCACAGAAAGGTCCTCGAAAACATTAAACTAAATCTCCTCCGGTGTATGTTGAAGTGTGGAAGCAGTGGCTTCACCATTGACCGTATAGTTTGAAGTGGTGTTGCCGTGAATGATAGTAACATGGTATTTTTTGAACGCAGCTGGTGTTGTCAAAGTGATATGTGGCTCTGTATATTGGTTAGCTTCATCTAGTCCCGGTCTCTTAATGCGAAGCCTGAGAGTAATGTAACGTAAGTCATGGCGTAATGCGTCTAATAGCGTAATGTATCTAATTGCGGGGAACCGTTCTATTAAAATCTCAATTACTCAACAATCAACTATAATACAATCTCCAATATCACTTTCAAATTCATCTTCAACTTCTTCTCCAATATCCTCTTCAGTC
>PQXN01000262.1:0-53161 GCA_004786275.1 Botryotinia convoluta
TGTAGGGGGTGGGAGTGAGTGAGTTGTAGGGGGTGGGAGTGAGTGAGTTGTAGGGGGTGGGGAATCATGAGGGATGAGGGAGGGGGGATTTTAGGAGTGCATGGCAAAGGTCTGGTTCCTTGAATGAAGAGGATCTCAAAATCTGTGGATATGGATATGGGTGTTAAACAGAACCTATTTCAGAATTAGTTCAAAGACTCTATCAAGAGTCAAACATACCAGTTTGGGTACATACATCTTCTCCGCCATTCCATTCCTTTTCTGAGATATGGACATGGCATAACTGCAAACTATACATCTCAAAAACGAAAGGATTATAAGCTAGAATATACGGATGAGAAGAGAAGAAGCGAAGAAGCGAAGCGAGGCGTTCAGGAGTTTGATATACCTATCTCAATCAAGATCAATGCATAATTCCTGCTTGGCAGAGGTACACGAACAGAAATATATCTTAGACGAGAAAAAAATAGAGTTATAAATTAAAACGATTAAAAATCTATGATGAAAACCAGCCAACCAATTTATTTTTCCGTGGTTCCTTCATCCATCCATCCATGTTATGCTTCTCCAATGTTTCATAGCCATGCCCCGGCCAAAAATTCCATAAACTCCATATATACGCAAGCCCAAACGGAAGCCAGCCTATTCTTTTTCGCCATCCAATATACAGCCCAGTCCAATCTACCATCTATCTATACACAAGCCCCCCTTCCCCTCCATATCCATATCCATTTAAGAAACCTCCCCGGGTAATTTCCACGCCACCAAATCCTCTCTCATATCAAACTCATCCACTTCCCTCGGCCTCACATACCCATGATGATTCCCCGGAATATGACCCAGACCTCTCCCCTGTCTTCCTCTCTCTCCACTTCCCATAATTGAAATCTCATCATCTCTATCCCCCATACTCGAGAGTCCAGACTGTGCACTCACGCTCCTGCCTCCACTTGATGAAACTCCACTTCGCGTTGTATCGGTACTTCTTTTATATCGATGACCTCTCCCATCTGCTCTTCCCATTTTTCCACCTCCGCCAGGAACAGAAGATGATGTTGTTAGATTACTCTTCTGGCTCGCATCACTATGACTTCTCTTATGCCTTCTCAAATCCTCTCTGCTTCCCCCACTTGCGCTTAATTCCCTATCATCTTGTACTATTCGAGGTGTATCTCGTAGATCTCGACTGTACTCATTGTGATCGAAATTGGAAGAATCCGGATCGCGTTTCCAGCCATCTCCTCCGGCGAATATATCTTCGACACATTCGTCTGCGGGCATTTCGGCAGGAGAACAAGTCCAAGAGGCAGCGAGGGCGCGTCGATACATATCATGAAGATCGGATTTATCGGAGGATTTTTGAAGTTGTGGCATATCTTTATAGAAGAATTAGTATTGCATCCCAGGTCCCATTTGCGCATTGTGAAATAGATGGGAGGATGAAGAAAAGGTTATAAACTCACTACCAATATCATCACCATTATCCCCCGTCTCGCCCTTCATAATTCCCGCAATCCCTCCAAAAACAGGCGCACTCTTTAATGCTGGCGCTACGAAATTTCTTTCCCCTTCTACCTGTCGCATACTAATCCCAATCTTCGCCGTACTATTAATCTTACTATCCTGCATTAAATATCTCCTCACCACTCCCTCTTCGCCCTCAACTTCACTCTCTTCCACATATTCCGCCAAATTCAACGTAATATGTCCTAGAGTGACCCGTTCTCCTTTCGAGGTAGCCCCAGAATTGTAATCTTGGATGACTTCGAAATGGATAAGACATTCGGAGAGATGGTTGGATTTATCGATTGTGAGACGGACGGGGATGGATCGAGTGTAATCCCAATGGACTTTGTGTTCTTTAATGGGGGAGCGAGGTGTTTGTCCTGAATGCTCGGAGGCAATAGAGGAAGAGATGTGCCATTTTATGTATGCGGTTCCACTGGTTAGAGGAACGTTGTTGAGGTCTATTAACTGAGAGAGGGGAGGTTAGTTTGGGTTGGAAAAGAAGAGGTGTGAATGTGTTGGAATCTTTGGAAGGAGAACTTACTCTGAGGACTAAATCAAATTTTGGCTGAAGAGATGATTGTTAGTTTATATGTATGTATGAATGGTATATCCTTATATCTGCTTCCTCTTCCTCTCCTTTTTCCTCATCGATTGAATCTTCATCTGCCCATCTGCACAGCTTTCAAATTGTATATATTTTCCCTCGCCCCCTCCCTTATCTAGCATTTGCCATTTGCCATCCGCCATTCGCCCATCCATAACCCGTTATTCATCTTCAAATCAAATCAAATTGAAGCAAACGAAACAAAACACTAAACACATACCTTTCTAGCCTTTGAGACTAATCGTTTGGTAAAACCAACCATAATCAGCAAATGAATCCCAAGAATTCCACAATCAAATCATCAATCAATCAATCAATCAATCAATCATCAATCCAGCCTTTCTTCTCATTGATTTCTTTCCCTTTCAAGATATTTCCACCTCGAATAATTCATGTCATATAATCCATTCATCTTCTCCAATCAAAACCCTCCAAAAGAACCAAAAACTCACCCAAAAGTGTACTCATCCCATCCAATTCCTCTAAAATCGGTAAACGCACTAAATTCAACGGTAGTCGTCTTAGTCTTGATTTACGTGATGGTGGTTGATAACTATTTATCAGAATGGAATCTTTTGCTAAGACCAGATTGAGGCTGAAATGACGCAGTGGAGATGGTGAAGAGAGGTGTGAAGCTTGGGCTTGTCTTTGGGGTAAAGGTAGAGGTAAAGGTAAAGGGGTCATTTTTTTTTGGTGTTATGTATGGATGGGGGTGATTTGTGCTTTGTTTCATTTGATTCATATAATCATGAAATTAATATAATATGAAGCAATTAAGAAGAAGAAAAGAAGTTGTTGTTTATGAGATAGATAGATAAATAGATAGATAAATACTTGGATATAATATTCATATTTCCAAGAAGTATGTAATATGTATATATATATGTATGTACTAGTTAGTAAATGTATATAATCTTGAAAGTTATCAAACTAGTTCGTACGTACTCGTATATAATTGAATTGAAAAATCAATTGTTGGCGTTGGATTGGATCGAAATGGAATTATTAAGTTGCATTCCATCACATACCTACATACATGCATCATACATACATACATACATACATTCTTATCGTGCGTGGGATTCATTCTGTTCGTTTTCGGTGATAATTACCTAGGTACCCCCCAACTCCGTAAAAAAAACTTACTTATCGCTTGGATGGCTGCTTTGGGAAGGAGTGAACTTTAGATACGGACTTCGTATTTGGAATTGCAAACGGAGGGAAAGGTAAATGTTTGATGGCTTTTTGATGAAGAGGGTTTGGTGAATCTGGGAGTGGAATGTGTTGAATGCTTTTGGGTGAATATTTAGGTGTCAATCAATATGGCTATTTGGGGATATCATCATTTGTGAAGAGTGTCGAGGTATACAAGTACTGTATATGGGAATACTTTGAAGAGTCAAGTTATGTCTCCATTCAATATCCGCTCTTGTTCCGCTGCGTTATTATATCTCACTACTTAACACACCTATATCCTCTTCCCATTCTTACATTGTATTCTCCACTCTCTCCATTCTTTCCCGTCTTTTTCGTCGTCGTCCTCGTCATCATGCATTTTACCTCCACCTCGACTAAGCAGATTAGGGTATCTAATACGTTTGATACGCATTTGACCTAAACCACGAGAAGATTAAAACTGGTCTGATGTTGTTAATGTAAGTTAATCATTCAATATCAAACGATTTTCTATCGAGACTACTGGCGGAATTTTGTATCTCCATTCAACTCTTCAAATAAATCTATGTATAATGTGGCTCCCCAGAGATATATTGCTTACGTCTCCGCAAATTCTACGTTTGAACTAGAAAGAAGAATTCCAGATGGAACCTAATCCTCTTGAAGTATTATTCTTAATTCATTGAACTATTACATAAAAACAATACAATTGCATAAGCATGTATTTATTACAATTCACTCACCTATCTATCATCTTCCATACCCAAGAAAGTAATCTAGAAATCAATATTCAATCGAATCTCGAATATCCACATACCCCTGAGCACATTCGCTTGTCCAAACTAGGAGACGTAGTACACATATATAAAAGCATGACATTACTTCCTCTGGGATGTCGACAGCTATACGTAAACAAAGAAGCGTCAACGACAAGCTAGGAAATCCATATATCTAAGCTTTTGGATACTAAAGAAGTGACACTTTGTATCAGACTCGCTCTTAAAAGTTGAGAGTGCAAGTACACACTTACTTGTCTTTTGCTTTTACAAGAAATTCGTTTCATTGTCAAATATTTCAGTATCCACTGATATTTCATACCATTTTTACTGTTGCTTAGATTGACGAGTATACATACTGCTGTCAGTACATATCTACATACCACCAGTTCTTTAACGCATTGCTATCAGATATCTATTGAAGGCATCATCCACAACTCGAATTTGACAGTACAACTTCAGCTTCCCTCCAAATATTCCTCTATCTAGGTATCTCTGGGGCACTCCCAATTATATCGAATAACCCAGTCATCACTGAATAAATTCCCTCGATTATATATCCAATCATGACTTCCACACTCTTCCAAAACGCTGAAAACTCCTTTCAATTACTCATCACTGTTACCATAACCTCCTCGTCATAATATCCCACTGGATAGAATACTTAGAGGAGTATACACCAGTGTTTCATGACCTTTATACTATGATATCGATATTGGAATGACAGTTTGGCAATCCCCGTATTGGTCAGACTGGATATCTGCTATGTATTACGTTGAGGGTTTGATTTTTGGACTTGCTGATGCCTTTTATGTATACAGTCAACCGACTTGAGAATATAATAAGCATGTATAACTACCATGCAAATTCACATCGATGATTGGATATCCTACTGAATCTAGCACTTAGGTAATTCGACAAATATGTAAGTATCTAATGTCACAGTTCGGGTATAAAAGAGACCTATGCGGGAATACTTTGCAGAGCATCATACATACTTTTAAGTTCCAATGATCATATCAAGGGTGCATCTGGATCATTTCGCAGCCCTGCGGTTGGTGAGGTTTTCCCTGCTTGTGGTTTTGACGATAGGGGCGAGAAGCTCTCTCAGTCTCTGGAGTTGTAGTTGTGTTGTGAGGAGTGAATTTTGTTGTCATTTTGAATTTCTATCATCTTGATATGGTAGACAGTGGACAATAATGGCAACATTAAGAACAGGGCGATAATAATCATCGAAACAGCAACCACATATCCCCAGCTTAGCAGAGAAGGGCGTCCAGAGATGGAATCTCCCCGACTACTTGTAGGTTGTAGACAATTATATCACATCTATGTGCTAAGTCGCACCTTATCTATCGCCGTCGTTCGTGCTCCAGCTGGCTTGGATCGGATCTCATGGCTCATTCAAAACCTCATCTATTTATACACCTCACCTAATATCGAGCACGCAATGCTATACACACAATCATCAAGAAACGACCATAGTCTATCCAATAAACCTCCATACCTCCATATTGCACTGTAGGCGTAGAAACCCTTCCAACAAATAATCCGTAGCCGAGTATAAACCCAGCACCACGATATTCTTCCAGCGTCAATATTATACCAAAGAATGAAGTAAAAAATGGATGATGTCTATGTGGAATTCCATCGCTTTGTGCTTTTTGGATTTTTGGAATTTGTTTCTCGAACTTTGCGACTCGGTATTGTCTCCCACTGATAGAGCATTCTTGTTGAGTCCTGAAATACTTTGAGATCTTGCAGTTGTGTTGTCATGTATAGATTCCGGTATCACTTTTTTTCTCTTGCTATTGTATCAACAAGCTCGAGAATCAAATAGAATGAAAGATTACATCAAATCCGATTTCTCTTCCTTCACTTACCTCGAATCCACTGGCCATCCGCAATTTTGGTCTTCGCATCCCGAGACTTGGTTGAATCTCTTCCTGAGACCTTCGCTGCAAAATATTATTATTGTCTATACATTGTTGAATCGATAGACATGCTTATTTATATACTCTGAACCAAGAGCTAGATGATCTTATTCATAAGTGCAGCGCTACTACTCATCGGCTACTGGAGGACAACAATGTCTTTCATTCACTTGTAACGAATTATCGCAAGGGGCTTTATGCTGAGTATAGAAGGAAGGCATTGATACAAAGCATATGATAAATAATATGAGTTTTAGTGTTCGAAAGCGCGCGACAAGGAGCCAGTGATTCGAGTTGCTCTGCTATACACTTACATTCATAATTTTTGAGATCCAGCTCGTGACATAAGCTATTGAAGCACATTTTCGTCGTCAACTTTATACATTTATCATTTACTTGCTACGGGATGACAACTATATATGTACTGACAATTCAAGCTTGAACACAGAAAATCATGTTTTGAGAACTCCCCACCTCGATATTGTAAAAACTAAAAGAGATGTCCTGATATCTCTTGATCATGCTGAGCTCCTCGTTGTTATGGTTTGCATCTCTCTTCTTACTATAATGGCTCACTAGATTCACAGATCTCTTAATATACCCCCAGATCGAAAAACAAAAGGCCCCACTCATGAACACAGCTACCAACAACAAGCCAGTAGCTCCCACACGGAGAGTAGCGTTCAAATTGTGAGTTGAGATAAATTTGTAGTCCAGCCGTACTATGAAACAGCTTGGTACAATTCTTGAGTCTGCTTTGTTACAAGTCATCTGGCCCGTGGGCCTAACAATAGATCCTGGGATTCGTTGGGGAAGTTCTTGTGATTTTTGCTTCTAATTGTATATTCTTGCTATGGAGACGGGAAGTTTCTTGGGAGGACTTCTGGAATCTGGTCTTCCCATCTAGGTGATTTGGTTGTTACGACTGAGTTTCGCTTTCGGTTGTGGATTTTTGTCATTCGTCGCCGTAGGGATGAGGGTTAGAGTAAATCGATGACAGGTTTCTCAACATCGACAGTGACATCTTTACAACAAATCGAATACAGAGCGAGCCTACTTCTAGTGAGCTGGGAGGTATTTCCCCGAATTCATTCAGTGAAAAACATCACCACTGAGTTGTCGACATCTCTTGACTGCCAGCAATATAACGCTTTCTTGTTTGTGCACTATATTCCGTCTTTGAGAAAATACTTGTTAATATACTCCGCCGCTTTGGGTTCTGGACTATAGACATGGGCGCAATCGAATGTGCTTGCCATGATCTTGCTTTTGTTAGTAGCTAATTTCATATTTCAACTCCTCATGAGTGTCTAATCAAATCAGACCAAAATTTTTGTTTCCTGGGGTTAATATAAAGAGACTACTCTGAAAGATTTAGAGGTTGTGGCTCGAACAAAGGGGGAAGTATGCCGATGCTGAGGTCGCGACCTTGAGGATTGCCAAAGTTTGTTCTATATCAGACTCAACTGCGATTTTGATAAGTGCGGGTCATGAATAGAAAGATACATGTGTATATCAGCTCTTAGTGAATACCTCAAAGATGAGATTTTACTGTCGACGCGGCTTATGGCTTCCGTCATATATATCTCGTTGTCGTTTTCACAAGTACAAGTCCAAATAGGATCCCTCAAGATTAGTTCGCTCATTTTGCAATGTGTACTCTGTAATCCGTGACTCCTAGGGGTTTGAAAATGCAATACTGAATATTGTCCTGATTTCGATACAGTTTTGTTTATTATTTTTGCGTGAGCGAAGATGATACCAAAGCTCAACGTCTTTATACTACCCGAAATGGATTCATCAGTCAGTATATGAGGAGAAAGATATTAATTCACTTGAAGCTTGGGACTCAGATCAAACCCACCTTGTGAACCTGACGTTTTCAAAACTAGGGTATAAATAAGACCACATACTTGCCCGTGAGAAATCTGCAGAGAATGCTCAAATTTGCCCTCGGGCTTTTCCAAGGCTCCGATCCTTTTTCGTTTCAGGAAAGATGTTATGATGGCAGTGTTGATGAAATCTTGGGCTCCGCAAGTGGTTCAAAGTTCACAAGGAAATTGATTTGTGTAGTTTTGTCGTCAATTTGATATCTTCAATGCCATCATTGCCAGAATTAGGCAAGGAATGAGAAGTGAGTTTTTGGACAGCTCGAGAATTACAAAAAGTTCTCAGCATCTTCGGGAAAATGCTAAAACAGTTTCCTAAATCCATAACGATTCTCTTCGCAGATTCTGGGTATATTGGTGACATTTTAATGAGTTTAGGTACTGTTTATATAGCTCGGTGTGATAACAACCACTCTTAGCGGCACAACCCCCAGCTGGTAGACAAAAATCTACGGCTATCTGAATCTTCTTACACTCTTGCTCATATTCTCATAGTCTAGGTATAAATTGGATACCGAACCACATGGATAAAAGCTCAAATTAAATCCTACTTGGCGTCGGTTATGTCTTATGCTTTCTGGTAAAGGGATTGGAGAAGACCATAGTGTTCGAGTACGGCAAGCTAAACTCAATGAATGGTCGATTCCATGTGATAATGTTGCCAATATCATGCGGAATCATGCACTCGCTGTCATATACATTACACTCGGAACAATAGTCGAGATGAATTTCCTTGAAACTCTCCAAGTTAACGCAGGCAATAACCTGGGTAGATGGAGTTCTCTCACAATATTTCCAAAGAACCCATGTCCAATATTGCAGCCCTTGTCCATTTCTAGATCATCAGGAAATACTTATGAGATGCGGAAATGATTTCAGTTGGATTTTATACCATTAGATGATACCAGAGTCACCTTCTATTCTGAACGAATATAAATGAACTTGGAATTTAAATTGTTCCAAGCCCACCAAGTTCCTGACCACAAGCTCTATATATGAGTAAGACACCGGGATGCTTAACAGTCGGTATCAAAGGCTTACAGATCTTTGAGGGTATGAGAGCATGAGCGAGAACTTTGGTAGTACCGAGTCTATCTGCCTCGCTTGTAACGGCCGTTGGGACTCTTGTTGTTACTGCGGAAGTCCCACCGCGGTACTGAAAAATAATTGGCATACGGATATGGAGGTTGGCAATGAAATAACGTATTTTGCATAGAGATACCATGGGCTTTGGAATTGATACCTGACGCATACCACGTGCTACTAATTTTTAGCTCAAAGCCGAATTTCCCGCTGTCCATTAGTAAATACACAGGCCTAATTGTTTACAAATTGGGTCAAAAATCTAAGAGGGCGCTCTAGAAATCGAATTTTATGCTTGGCTAAGAAACCCGAAATTCCCGGGATAGCTGGAGATGTCTCTGACAATAACTACCACTCGGAAGTTTGTTCAAATCGTCTCTATCAATGGATCTTAAGGTTGTTCAATATATTTTTCTTTGAAATTCCGCATATCTAGATATACACTTGATATTATGCTCTTCCGCATCCCATTTTAATCGCCTCCCCTCACGCTTTTGGCTTCTCCTTTAAATACCCTACACACCACTCCACCGCTGCTCTGTACCCATAAACGCCCAATCCACAAATAACAGCTTCTGCCTTATCACTCAAAAAACTCTTATGGCGAAATTCTTCCCTCTTATGCACATTACTAATATGCACCTCCACAAATGGAATATCAACACCAGCCAACGCATCTCGCAGCGCTATGCTATAGTGTGTGAAAGCACCAGGGTTTATAACAATAGCATCGGTGCCATCAGTACGTGCTTCGTGAATACGATCGATGAGCGCTCCTTCCCAATTAGTTTGGAAGGACAGAAGGGTGACGGAGGGTGTTAGGGAGGAGAGATAGGTGGTGAGAGAGGATTCGATGGAGGAGAGGGTATCATAACCATAAATGTGGGGTTCACGAGTCCCAAGGAGGTTGAGGTTTGGACCGTTGAGAAGGAGGATCTTTTTGACGGCCATTGTGGTGGTATTTGATGTGAGGTTCAATTGATGGTTTGGGATTGTTTATTTTTTGTATAATGGTGAGCATGAAGTGGAATTGTAATATTTGGAGAGAAGAAATACAGATGACTCAACCTACGCTATTCAACGGAGTTGCTTTCATCCATTCTCGAAGCTCGGATTACTATGCCGACTGTAGTGACTTGTGTTTCCACTGCATGAGGTTTGTGTATCTTGGTGGAGGATTTGCACAGAGGTTGATTGCGGGGAATAAAAATGGGTCTCGGATAAGAACTTACCCCTCGCCTCAACATTGTGGGGGTGGAGAATATAACCTTTGTGTCTTGTAAAGTCAACCTCATTTGGACAGCGTTCTTTTCTTCGAGTACCTAGGTATGGATGGTTTCTTCTAATACAGTGAGTAGTTGGAAAGATTCACTGCCCTGTTCCTAAGGAGATCATGATTGACCCCCAAACATGACAAATAACAAACAACAGCTCCTGTGGTATCTACCCATGAATCAATTCACTACTCACCTACGCAGCAAATCAAGTTTTTTTCCTATCTGTCAATATTTAAGAGACGTCAATCTTGTCATCGATTGAGACAATCACTTCAACTACTTCTCAGCAAGTCTAAATAAGGGTGCACCCAGAGCTCGAGGGTCTAGTAGTCCTTCTTCGTTCTTTGCGCTGCGCCTTCCCATTCTTGAGATGGCATATTTCGATGCTCAAGTGAGCTTCCACCTGAAAATGTTGCTAGAATGTGACAGCAAGATTTATTCGTCTGAAATCCATGATGTGTATGATGACTAAAGTTACAACCCGACAATGCTCGTATTTCCCATCGTTTGATCTCTTTGTCATTCTCTCCCGAAATGATGTTTATTGAATTTTTATACTTGGAGATAAAAAGACGAAAGAAAGTGGCACTTATCCTCTCTCTTTCTTTGAACTCTTTGGTTGGGTCAACCCTTAAGTTTTGGGTTGACGGGCAAGAAGTATTTATGCTGTTTTTCTACAACTCTTTTACGCGAGTGAGCAAGCTTATGTGCTCGAGCAGGACAAGGTGGTCTAACTTACTTACGTGGTAACCCCGCGTACGCTGCGTGTCTGATCTTCCGTCACTTTTGGAGTGAATTCTATCATGACAGGCCTCAATCAAAGTGGTTTCCACATAAATATTCCACATGGAAATATGAGCTACAATTAAGAAATGTCGTACATGATGCAAATTCATTTGATTGCAAAGCTAGATTTCTATTCAGCTCGACTTTCCAAGACCTAGAGCGGATGTATAAGAACTTATATGACTTATATGGTTTTGTTCAGATATTAGCCATGAAGTGACAATGGCAAGTGCACTTGTTATCATCCCGTAACTCTGCCATCAATCCCATCGTTTTTGCTGTCGCTCAATACAAAACTCTCACAGTTGATGCAGAGCACATCATTCTGAGAATAATGCTGAGTGGAGATCAAGCCTGGTGTACTTCCTCGTTCATTCATGTCGCGCCAAATCACACCATCTCATTCACACACTAGTGGTTAGACAGTGTCATCCTTTCAGTGTTTGCAAATGGAAAATTGTTCACAATTGTTGAATAAACAGCCTACCCTGAAGTTTATATAGCAAGCCCTTGAGCCGAAACCCAAGGAGAAATGCCCTAGCCTCAACGGTCGAAGTATGCTCCACATAAGTGCATGATTCTATCTTTGCAAAATTGATAGTGAATCACTGTAAAGTGACAAGTGCCATGAGCGCATCTTGTGAGCTAGAAATTCAGCGCAAGCATGATAAAAACTTCCAGCCAAGACAAAAAGTGCAACATGCTACTTATCTCTCCACATGCTGCAAGTGGTGGTGCAAGTCTGAATCATATAAACATACTGGTATTGATATGTACCAAACTGGTTGATGACGGTAGTCTTGCTGATCTGAACTTATGAGATGTAGAACTTCTCATCTCAGGGCTTTGTTCCATTGCTATGGAAACGAAACCACCAATCGAATTGGGACAGCAATAAGAGTATATCTTCCCAGTATTGTCTTGTATTGATAGGCATGATACAACCTTTTGTATGGTTGATGAACTTCAATGTCCCGATCCAAGTTCAAGATTCCGTAACATCTCTCTAATGACATTGAATTCTATCTCGGAGAAATTGGAATATTGGCTCGGATGATATTTGAAATATTGGCTCGGATGATATTTGAAATACAAGGCAGTTCTCACTATTGACCATTTCAATATGGCAGATAAGTAATCTTCTTCTTGCTGCTTCGAACAATTAGCTGACAATGAAGAAGCTTGAAGCAGTGACTAGATATGTGTATGGAAGACGGAAATTCAAACGCGCAAATGTGACTTTGTACATTTAATAAGTACCTGAGGGTATTTGGATGAGCTGGTAACGCCTGGCTCAAAAGAGAGATCGAGCAAGTATTTATTAGCTCGCCAGTGTAAAAATATGGCAGTACTAAAATGCAATAGCAAATCGACGACAAGAATAAAAATATAGGCGGCAAGTATCTTGTTACCTCCGGACGAGATCTCCATCCAATATTTCACAACGAAAAAGTTTCTCGTTTTTCATCCCTCATACCACATCTCATGATGGCTGACAAGGGCAGTTCTAACTACCTTTGTCAAGTAATAGAAATCTCATCCTTGCTTAACCAGTTTTGAATCATTGAAGTAAGTAAGAAGTAAGCAAGAATCACTGATACTAAATGAACCCCGCATTTGGCGCAGGAAAAAGACACCTCGAGAGTTATGCCGGCTCTGAACAAAATGCTACCGTGTGGATACACAGAAGACTTAGATATATGTGATCCCGGGAATCGCGTGGGATTATATTTCCTGTGGATATCCAGTGTTCTCTTCAAAGTTCTTCTCGACGAAGCAACTTTCCACGATCTTATAGATCAAAATATGATATTCCTCATTGCCGGGGACTTTATGAATTATTTACACAGCCAGAAATGAGTATTGAACTTGCTGCTCAGCCAAACACGCCGGGTAATTCGAGCTCAATAGGTGTTGCTCTCTGAGACTTCATATGCTCGAAAGAGAACAGCATTATAGAGATCAAAACCACCATTTTCATGAAATCACTGTTGGAAACAATTGTCTTTGAGTAGGTAATCTATACCCTAAAATTTCTGTTCATTATTCATATACAATAACATAAAAAATAAAATGAACAGTCTTTCAAGATCTCTGGTATCCTGCCCTCTTTTTCCTATCCCTTCCTTTCTCCCTAACCACCAAACCAACCCAACCCAAAAGTAAAATAAAATATCTAATAAACTACAAAGTATCTTTGCTCATTGTACTACGAGATGCTCAATCAATAAGCTTTCCCAATTGAAAATCTAAAAGATCCCTTCCCTTTCCCCCGCTTCGAACCCCCCTTACTCGCACCACCATCATAAACACTCGGACTCAGCGTCATAATACTCGTGTCACTATTCGTATACGTATGCGTTGGTCTCATTACCGCCGCCGGGTTTGATTTCGGTAACGACGGAGGTCTTTCATCCAACGTGAAAATAATTTCTTCTCCTTCCTCTAAATCTCTTTCCGTCATTTCTCTCGACGAATTTCGCGTGCTATCTTTTGAGAACTCTTTCGTTTCGTAAGAAGAAGAAGCCTGAGATTGTCGATATGAAGGCATTATGCTTCTCAATCTCTCACCGATTCCCATACTCATAATACTCCTTGCGCCACTTCCTCTTCTTTCTCTCGCCTTCTGGGGTAGATCTCTGGGAGTAAATAGAACGCTAATACTCTTACTACTCCTGCTTAATCCACTCTCACTTGCTCTAAAAGATCGTTCTCTGTCTCTTCGCTCTAATTCCGCTTCGGCCATTTTCAGCTGGTAATCCATTTCTGCGATTTCTTTTTCAATGTCGATAACATCGTGTGTAGAATAATTATCCTCATCGCCTCTTTCGTAGTTTCCTTCTACATAATCTCTGTTGATAACTTCTTCTTCCGGGTTAGGGGTATATCGTGAAATATATTTTTCGTTCGGGGGTGAGGTTGAAACTGAGGAGTGTTGAGTAGCGGGATAATTGTATGATGTCCCCGGATGTGGAGCCCTATAACTCCTTGGACCTTTTTCCATTCCGCCAGCACCATAGTATCCATTCCCATTCCTATTCTGTGCATCCCTCATCTCGTTCTCGCTTTCCTTCTCCCTCTTTATCCTCCTCTTGGAAATAAATCGATAAACCAAAACACTAACCACGCTACTGGCAAAACTCGTTCCAAGAATCAATACGACCGCGACTGTCATTGGCAAAGTCGTCGCCTTCGAGAACTGTACTGCCGTCGTTGCATCAGCCAACTGACTCGATATAGCCCACGCACTCTCCGTCGCCGCAGCGCCTATCGCTAATGCCGCTGCTTGAGCACTATTTGTTGCCAAAGCTGCCGCAGAAATAAGAGATGCGGATACTGCTGCTAGTTCTGAGCTGGCGCTTGCTTGGGCGTTTATCACTTCTGAGCTCGCGCTTGCCAATGCTGCCAAGGCGGATGATTGAACTACGGCGATGGCATTAGAAGCACTAGCATCAGCAGCGGAGATGCTGGCTTGTGCTATGGAGATACTGGCTGCAGCGGCTGTGCTAAGAAATATTAGTTGGTCGGAAACGTTGGATGCGACGTTTGAGGAGACAGCGCTGGAGGCTGAAAGGATGTAGCGATTGCATTCTGGAAGGATCGTGAGAATGCCTGCGATTTGAGCGAGTTTGAGGCCCGGTGGTGTTGTAACTTCGGGTTGAGTTGGAGAAGTAGGTGATGATGTGAATGTTTGAAGAGTTGTTGAAGCAGTAGATATTGGTGCGGGCTGTGGGGTTCGACGAAGAAGAGAAGCATTGCATAGTCCTGTTCCTGTCGCGAAGACTAAGAGGGAAAATTGAGTAAGGTGCATGACGCCCTCGAGTGGTCTAAATTTTCAATTAGTTTTGATACTCCAACATGGTGACATGTGTATAGAATAGGAATGAGATCTTACCTTGGTATACTAAAATTCAACTACATATGTGACCAGCACCATTCCAATCCATCTAATCTAATCCACTCATTAATTCCTTTTTTTCTGTCCCGCAGTTCTCGATTTTAATACTCCATTAATATGTATACCAATCATCAAAATATCACAACTATATCAACCAAAGTGACAGAAATCGCGGGGGGAGGACAAAGCATACAATAGTTGTGGCCGCGTGCAACCTCCACACCTACGAGTAATTCTTTCGACATGCATAACGTACACGGTTGGATTTTCCTACCCGCGATCATCTAAGGCTAGATCGCGCGTTTCATACCAACGGTATTCACAGAATTTGCCTTGTCAAATGGTCGCAAAAATGCAAATATGCAATGGTAATGTGAGAACTTCGCATCTTGGTTACCACTAGTCTGTGCGCGAAGTGTTTGGGAATATCGTCCAATCGGGACTCAGGGTATAATCTGATGAAGAACTATTTCATATGATCATAATTCAAATATATACTTTATCAAGCCTGTTGTTTATGATCATCGAGGAATATATTATCGAGAGCTTGTTGTGGGCATTCAAAAGAAGACTTCACTAGAAGTAAAATTCCAATCGCTCAAGTTGACAAAATCTAAGCAAACAAATATTCAAAATCTTTACAAACAAACCCCAACCCAAGTTTTAGCCTATTACAAACCTTAATCCCCAACCAGGTCCCAATCCACATTTCTTTTCTCCTTATGCACAATAAATTCACAATGGATGTACGAAGTTTCGGGATCAATGTTCACGAAGGAAGTAGAAACACGCACGGATCTTACTAGTGCGACGTTGTCTCGTCACGAAGCGAATCATCATGTCCAAGCCCCTGGAACCAGACTAATCCACAAATTCAGTAATCATTCGATGGTTCTTTACTACTTATGGAAAGAAAGTTGAGTTTCTTTCTCAGATTATTGTGCCGATATTCTTCTCACTTTCTTGGGATGGAGAGACATGTGAACTTCATGGTGAAAAAGATTGGATAAATACTCTACCTGCTTGATGAAGTTTTATTCCATGATTTGAAAAGCTTGGACTATTCCTTATTTCATCCTTTCGAAATGAATTTGAAAGTCAGAGAAGGCTGGAAGTGCGTTCTTCGATTGCCAAGTAGGCCTTGAGATCCCTTTGTCGCCGCAGTCTTTGTCCGGGGTGTTTAAAGTCACCTCATATCAGCACAGCCTCTGACGATGGTAGTAATGATATGCATTATATCTACCCGTATTGTAAGTTCTTGACTAAACCCACCGAAAGTGCCATCGTTCATGATAGTGATAATAATATGCATCGTCTCTTCCGCTACTCTGAATGCTATTTAAACCCACCGAAGAAAAGTCCATCATTTATGGTAGTAATGATATGCATCATCTCTGCCATTGTTAAATTTTTTTAACGAAATCCAACGAAAGAAGATCATGCAGCAGTGTTGGTTTCAAAATAACATCGAACTTGTGGCAAATTGCAGAAATGTGTGCAAACACACATGATATTAGCTTATCCCTCTCGGAGTCGTTTTAGTGGATTTGGCATGTTCAATCCTAATGCTTCTGTCGATCCCGTTTGTTTAAAAGGCTTAACTGGTTCTTGAGGTTGATTGGGCCTCTTCGAATCTTCTGTAACATTTGGTTCAAAAGAATGCTCAACATTATTCGAAACTTTTGACTGAAATGGCTGCATTTCATCCGCTGCCTTAGATGGCTTGACTGGTGAATGTGACTGTTTCAAATCCTCTGGAATAGTCGGATTATACGTTGATTCCGATTCTTCTTGAAGATTCACTTCCTGTAATTCTTTCGGCTCCTCCGAAACATTTAGTTCTTTCGGTACCGGTCCCACATCCGATTTTTTGGAACCTTCCGATTTTATAGGTTTCTTCGACTTTTTCGGTTCCTTAGGCTTCTTAGGAGCAGGTTCGCGTCTTCTACCATGTCCAGGCATACCATTTTCATTTCTCGTATGCCACCGACAGTCTTCCTTATGATGATCATTGCCTCGTTTCTTTATCATTTTGAGATCGGCAAAACAACACCAGCAAAATTCGAAGAGGCAATAATCACCTGTTGATTATTCAAGTCTCTCAGTCAGCCTATGACATTATAAGGTATAACAATAATACAATAAAAATCATACAACATACACTCACAAGTCAAATGATCGCAACCAGTTTTCTTCTGGATTCTCATTCCACATTTTGGATTTGGACAAAGTTTTGTATGCTCTGCAATCCATGCTTCAGAGGCTGCTTCTTGTCGAACTCTGGCTTGATTGAAGAAGTCAAACTCTGCGCATGTGAGATCTTCGTGCCATGGTAGTTTGTGAATGAAGCATGTGTTGAAACCACATGTAGTGCATTTCATCATTGGATGATCGGGTCCTGTGTGTATTTGACCTGATTCGCAGGTAGGACTCAGGCAAAAGGTAAAGTTTGGGAGATGCTGAAGAGACATATTCAGTAATCTTCTTCCGTTTCTGGTAGATACATTAGTTAGTATAGTGAAGATAGAAGTATAAGCGAATAACTTACCTCTCCAAAACCTCCGGTGATGCATACTTCTTTATTTCTGCATCGGAAACCTTCTCTGGACATTCGGGGCATGAAACCTGATTTGATGCCTTGGTTTGAACTTGATCATTGATGTGTTTAGTCAAACATTGATTACAAACCGCTGGATGGTGTGCACACGTGCTAGTTATGCGAGTTTGTGGGAACTTCTCCGGTGTTAGATTTTCCATACAAACCCTACACTCATCGACTGCGGCGAAGATGATATCATCATTGGATTCCTCGAATTTCATTTTCTTGGCTACTGGTTCATCAATACTTTTCGGTGTGATCGGTGGCTAGAATACCCAAACGTTAGCAACTTCACGAAGGCCCTTGAAACATTGATATGATATAAAACCTCGGATCAAATGAGAACAATTACCTTCATAGCATCACCTAACAAAGCTGCTAGAGCTCTATAAGTACCTTCACCAGCGAACCAGTTCACAAGTGCTTCCTTTTCTCTCTTGCCGATAGATTTCTCAAGCTCGACAAGCTTATGAAGTGTGTCTTCTTTTCTCTCGTTCCCATTTACTTGAACATTATAGCGACGGAGCAGGCGTCTCATGGAGCTCGTTCGATGTTTAGAAGGGGAGCAGCCAAAAATTAAACCGGGAAGGTCTGGATGTTTGGGATCTGGTGCAGTAGTCATTGCTTCGGATTTGCTGGAACAACAGCAGGAGGAACTTCTGAGTGATGCAAGGGAACCTTCAAGATGAGGACGACGACGAGCAATGATATGTGAGTAAGTCAAAGCATTTATAGTGTGGTTGTAGTTAAGTAAAGTACAAAGTGTAGAAGAAGAAGAGTGCTGATTTAAATAGGGACAAAGTGGAAAATTATTTGAATAAGTAGGTGCAGATGAATTAGTGAATTAATAGAGGGATCATGCGCTTCCTCCTATCTTCCCCGCAACAGCGGAATGGACCTCGAGTTGAAGAGGTATGAAGCATTTATATTATACATTTTCTGACAGTCTGCAGGAGAGTTTAATCTCGCAGCGGATATTTGGAAGATATAGGGTCACTTCTCTATTGGAATAGAGGTCTGATCACCTGTTCAATGAATAGAGTCAAAGGAGCCATAAATCGAACCAAATGAAATGGCTCAAAGGGAGACATACGTTCTGAAAGAGAAGTCCCTATTTCCCAGTACAAACAAGCTTCAAAAAATATCAAGTCCAATACCTTAGTCAAAGAGTCTGAACAGCATCCGCAAACTTACATCACTCTCCGATGAACCTCAAGATAAGATCCGTGGGCATATCTTCAACGATAGCGCACCGCAAGACCTCGAACAACCACGGATAATCATCGGCAAGCAAATACAATAGTTGCGCGACCTTGACTACAGGTCTCTATAGAAGAAAGCGACAACAATTTCTCACATTTGGAGTGACAATGATCGTTGACCTATGTGCTGGCAACCGATTCAACAATTCGCATCTCATCAGTCCAAACTTTAAATTGAATGAGATACCAGTCACTTGACAGCAAACAACCACACGCAGTAATCGCCAACGACAAGAAGCTTCATTTCGATCATCTCCAAGAAATAGTAGCAAAGTTTCTCTGACGAATAAGATGAATCGTATCCAAGATGCCCGTTTGCTCTGCGAATAGAATATGAAAACGACAGCAAAAATTGTGATGGCGATATCGATCAGAACACATTCGATGATAGTTCTAATTCGACGAGGAATGGAGTAGAGAAACTTGGTAGTTTCAATGTCTCTCATCCCTACGATTCTTTCACTCTTATATTCTTTCAATAATCCATCGTTTCATTCCGTAAATATCGTTCAATCGCTCAACAAGACAAGAGAATAGTTTGATGATCACATGATGGTGTTATGTAAGCTTGACGGCCGAAACTCCTGCACATTCCGATAGTACATACAGCGAGACCCATGGAGCTTGAAACTTCTGAAAAGGGGGGACGGAGTATTATCTATCTTGACCTAGGTAGTCAGGAGGAAGAAACAAACACTTCTCTCCTCCCAATCCCTTCTCTCTCAACTATGTGGGGGAGACGCTCAACAGCGGCTCAAGTGAGTGTCGTCATAGAGCAGCGTGGGGTGCAGTTCTATAAGTCAAAGCTGGGAATCACAACTCCCCTTCTTCTGCTTCTTCTCCTTTTATTGTTCCTACTTTCTCCACTACTCCCAAGAATCATCCAAAAATCCCTCTTTTCTCACCAATGAAAATGGACGGCCTCAAACCAGCTATATCTTCCATGTCACTAGGTCGCGCCTGGATCCATTCCATGCCCATCAAACTCTCCGCCACATCCAACCACAACATCCTCGGTCTCGAGATATTCTATGAAGATCTCGAATATCTCGCACGGACTGAATCAAACACCGAGATACCCTCTCCAGAAGCTCTTCTCCATGCTGCTTCCACCATAAAAGCGCTATGCGATGAACGAAACATTACTATCATTGGACTGCAACCATTTTCTTTCTACGAGGGATTGAAAGATAGACATGAACACGAAGAGAAAATTGAGAAAATGAAACTTTGGTTCAAGATGGTGAAGATCCTGGGAACGGATCTCATACAAATCCCCGCGAACTTTTTACCCCGAGAAAAATTGACTGATGATATGGATATCATCATTTCGGATCTACAAGAAGTAGCCGATATGGGTGCGAAAGAGGAACCAGCTGTTCGATTCGCCTACGAGAATTTATGCTGGAGTACATTTTTCGACACGTGGGAATCTGGATGGGATATCGTGACGAGAGTTGATCGAGAAAATTTCGGGTTTGTCTTAGATACGTTCAATATTACTGGGAGAGTATATGGCGATCCATCTTCTAGCGATGGAAGAACTGAAAATGCAGAGAAAGCATTGAATGAGAGTTTGGAGAGATTGGCAGAGACTATTGACGTGAAGAAAGTTTTTTATATCCAAGTTGTTGATGCGGAGAAGATGCAAGAGCCATTAGTGAAGGGGCATGCATTTTGGGATGATGAACAACCTGCGCGAATGAGTTGGAGTAGGAATGCGAGATTGTTTGCGGGGGAGAGTGAAAGGGGGGCGTATCTACCGGTTGAAAAGGTTACGAGAATTATTGTTGAGTGTTTGGGTTATCAAGGATGGGTTAGTATGGAATTGTTCAACAGGTCGATGGCCGAAGAAGGAGAGAATGTCCCGGATGAACATGCTAAGAGAGCGGAGGATTCTTGGAAGGTAATTAAGAGTTGGATCAAGTGGCCGAAACTTAGTGACTGAATGGTGAAGCTCTGGGCAGAATATAATAGTCTTTTGAGATGGTGAGTGCATTCTATTTGGTGGGTTTTCGCGGGATCTGAAACAACTCGCACAGCTAGGATAATATCGAACATAGGCTTAAATACATAAATAATCATATATATAATACAAAACAGTAAACAAGCGCCGCATAGGAACTTACTCCGCCTAATCTAGTAGTATAACAAAACACTCCCTTCATTACCCCAGGCAATCGTGAGGCTCATCAAGTTAATCACTAACAGCTTGTCAAAATACAAATCTGCCCCTGGCCTATTAATAGAATCCGCAAAATTCAGACAACAAGACTACATATCTCAGTCGAACATTTCACTCCCAGTGGCTCCTCTTCACAATTTATCCCACGCCACTACACCCTATCTGCCCCGCCACAAGAAGAAGGAACCCATTACCTTTACCTCTTCTAGAATATACCAAAACTTCACTATCACAAGCTGAATCTCCCATATTTCAAGCTAAGCATTATTCCGCTTTTCATGTGTTACAAGCCTCGTCAATTTCAGCGGATTTTGGCACATCTCATCTCGCTGCACAACATAATATAAGATACGAACGTCACCTCCAAATTACCTCACGCAAAATCATGGTAAGTAGAGTCATTCTGCTTCTTATTTATGGGCCATTGTGCATTTACATCCAACGATCAATGAGTTGCCACTAGCAATACTGAGCTATGGTTTCCTTCGCTTATTGGAGTCGAACATCTTATATATTCAATATTATCCCATCTTCAGCTTGTGTTACACAACTAGAATTCCCCGCATTATGACGGACGATAGATAGACATGGTGTGATGAAAGTGATAGACTACCCAGTAGAAAGTGGGATGTGAGAACATTATGATATAGCACTCATTATTATCAAGGTTTTCTTCTCGCATTTTCTCCATGAGAGATGTGGCAGATTCCAGAAATAAAAGATTAAGTTATAAGGGGAGGACACTGAGTAGATGGACGGATTCTTCTTGATATCGGATATTAATGGATAGAGAATTCTACCAAGAACTATAGCAGTGATGCTTAAATCATACATACAATATAAAATGGTCATGGCACGATAAATACATTTGAAAATATATAAACCCATCGTATCAGTGTATTATGTCAAGATATGTATGCCAAGTGTGATAATGATGAGTCTACTTAGCCCATAATATCACTCACGTACATGAAAATGAGAAATTAATGAAAATGCACTTTGAATGAGCTACTTGCTGTATAACAAGATGCCAGGGACTGCGATAGAACTGCTCAAACTATCGTATAGCATGTGCATGTACAATCTTAGGAACACACTTGCAAACAACTTATTTATCATCTAGGACGATAACATTTTTGAAGGCAGGTTTGCATCATCTTAGTGTTTTATTGGCATACAAATCATCTGATGATATTGTCGCAGGAGGTATCATTGGCTGTGTAGTATTATCTACATCCTCCTTATGAGTGCTCGAATATTGAAGTTGCTAACTGTAAGCTTCATATTTGCCATCTATCGGAGCTGATATGTGATAATGGCTTGTATCCAATCCAGATGTTCTGTCGGGTAAATTTCCCCAAACACGAAGGTATTTCGACCCCAATGTCAAAGCTCATCTCCCGATGCTTGAGAGTGCGAGGTGGTTGGTTCATACAGGGTGGTGAGTCGGCCAGGAAAGTTTCAGGTGGTCCCTTTTGCGGTGATCGAGGCGAGAGTCTTCTTGCATCCTTTCACGTTTATGATGCAGACTGCTTGTCTCGAAATTCGGCCGCCAAGTCTCTTTTCCTTCTTTTTTCGATGGCTTGCGATTCCTATGCTGCCGCACCTATAGTACAGCTTTCCTGGCCTGACTGCAAATCTATCTCTCTTCTGTTACGCAATGTATTCGCCATCGCCAATTTCCCTCTTTTCGAGTCCATGGAGGTATCGATGCTTATGGGCAAATTCCAGCCTCATCGCAAAAGTCTTCGCTACCGCATATATGCCATGCCTCTTCTCCTCAATATCTCAAATCCTAAGCATGCGCCACCCTCACCACCAAGTCCTCTTCCTCTCTCTTCCCTTCTTTCCCTCTTCAATCTCCGTCTCCACCCCCACCACCCTCAAATTATCCTCCATATCCACCCTTGTCGTCTTCCTCCCCTCTTCCATCGTTAATCCAACATTTTCACCCCTTTTCCTCTCCATTCCTCGGGTACTTTCTTCAACCGTCGCCCCATTCCTCCTCATTTGTGATTCTTCAATCTTCTTTTGCAACCCCATTCTTTTACCCACTAATACTCCTCGCTGTTCTTCGAGATGGGAAATTCGTTCAGAGATTGGGGCTTCGCGGACTTTGCGGATTTGCTTCAAGGAAGATGAAAGGTTAGCTTTTGTTTTTGAGGATGTAGTGGGAGTTAAGGTAGTAGATCTTAGTGAGAAGGAAGTACCTGTTTTTGCTCTCCCTGTGTCTTCAATCCAGCACCATATATTGTGCCCACAACTGTAACTGATGCAATTGCACCCGTCCATACTATTCTTTTCAATTTGAGTACTTGCTGTGGCGTTGACATTTTTAAGCTGGCTGGGGTTCTCAGCAATTATCTATGTCGTCGCAAAGTTTATCGTTTGGTGATTTGATACTGTACAGCTCTAGAAAAATAAATCTCGGGTTCAAACTTCACCGAAGATCTTGGGCTTTTCCGATTGCCCGATAAGTAAGTAGTAGGGAGATATCTCGAGAAACAGAAAATCAATTCCAAACTCCCTTCCATATTTCATCAATTGATTTTTCTCTCTCTACTTTCTTTTGTTTCTTACTTCTCTCTCCAGTATTAGTAAGTTTAATGTTCTCCTTCTGTTTCTTTTTCCTTTCCATCTCTTTCACGTTTTCCTTTTCTCTTTCCCTCCATCTAAATGCCATTTCCATCTCCATTTCCTCACCAATTAACTCCACTCCTTCGATTCGCGTTCGGTGTACGGAGCTCACGGAGGTCGAATCGACGTCATTGGTGTATCGACGTGTAAGGGAGGGGCAGAAATCCCATAGTTTTGGTTTGGGATTGTGTAATAAGCTGCTTGCATATTGATCTGATTTTGTCATTTTTGTTTTATATTGATGTGAATGAATGTTGTTTTCTTGGAAAATACTTGGCCTTTTGAGATAATTATCGTTGGATTCTCGAAGTCGAAGGAGTAAGTGAGGCACAGATAATCAGGCAGGTAGGTAGATTCAATTATGTTGGTTTCCTGCACTGCCGCTATTTGTATTTACGCATTGAGGGGGAGAAGAGGAGAGGAGAGGAGAGGTTTGATTTTGGGACTCGGAAGAAATGGAAATGATGTTGGAATTTATAAAAATCGAATATATACTAATTGAGTAATAGACTTTACTTTAAATAAACACGCCGTTCATTTTTGAATAAATTATCCCATAACTTAAATCAACAATCTACGCCAAAACAAGCATCCCCTCTACCCCTCAATTGAAAGTTAAAAGACAAACAAACATCACATCACATCACACAATGACTACCCCTCGAGTCTTCGTAATCCGCCATGGTGAAACCGAATGGTCTCTCAATGGTCGCCATACAGGCATCACAGAACTTCCTTTAACTGCCAATGGAGAAAAGAGAATTCGTGCAACGGGAAGAGCATTAATTGGTGATGATCGATTGATTGTTCCTAGAAATTTGGCTCATATGTATGTTTCTATCTTCTCCTAGTCTGCCTCCACGGCAGTGGTCCCCGAAGGGCCAGCGGAGCGTCTTCCATTAATTATTGTATTGATATTGATGGGGGCAAGCCCCCAAACCCCCATTTGCTCGCTGCGCTCGAATATTTAGTATCTTGTTAGATAGATATTCACAATTCTAACAACTGCCCAGCTATGTCTCCCCACGGAAACGTGCCCAAAGAACCCTCGAACTCCTCGAAGTAGGATGTGCCGAGAAACTTCCATGGGAAGAACGACGAAAACATGCTGAATCTGGTGAATATTCATTTTCTTACCTCGATCCCTTATTCCAAACATCTATTCCATATCCTCTCCCGATTGCCTGGCAATTTTACTTCCCAACTTCTAATATGAACATCGACACTTGCTAATCCCCAAACCTCAGGAATCCGCACATCAGCAAAAGTAGAAATCACCGAAAACATCCGGGAATGGGATTACGGTTCTTACGAAGGAATCACCTCTGCACAAATCCGCTCTGATCGCAAAGCCGCCGGACTTCCCGAGTGGGATATTTGGCGCGATGGTTGTCCCGATGGCGAATCCCCCGAACAAGTCACTGAACGTATCGATGCTCTCATCTCAGACATTCGAGAGAAATACCACGGTCCCGTAATTGGGAAAGATAAAAGGGAAGCGGAACCGGGAGATGTATTGATTGTAGCGCATGGGCATATATTGAGAGCGTTTGCGATGAGATGGGTAGGAAAGACGTTACAGGATGGACCGACTTTTTTGCTCGAGGCGGGAGGAGTAGGAACGTTGAGTTATGAACATAAGAGTTTAGAGGAACCGGCTATTTTGCTGGGAGGTGCGTTTATGGTGGATGTGGTTGAGAATTCTGTGGAGGATGAGAGGGAAAAGGAGGGGAAATAAATGAATGGTTTTATGAGGTGGAGATGGTATTTATTGATTTTTGATTTTTAGAGGAGTAATTTGAGAGATTTTAGAGATATTTAGATAGATTCAATGATTAAACAATACTTTTTTATTCCACTTCGAAAACCCTCATCATATAAGAGTTATTATTCACAATTTATGTATGTATCATAATCTAATTCCTCCAGACACAACCAAGAAGAAAAAAGTACCAGAAAGAAACGAGAAGATAAGAAGCCGAGAAGAATTCTTTGTATGTTGTTATATGTATAACAAATAACTATAAATTCCTAACCACTACATTCAACAACGAAGTAGGAGAGAGTATAGAGTATAGAGTATAGAGTATAGAGTATAGAAAATCCTGAACTCTGAACCCTGAGATAGAAAGGGGGGAGGGGGGAGAGAAAATAGGCGAAGAATACATGTAAAGGTTATTGATGTAATGCGATGTGATGTGATATAATACAATATAATATAATGTAGAAAGATCTTGTGCTGTAAAATGATATGATATGATATGATATGATATAACAAATATAAATTTGAGTATTGTAATATAAGTATATAGATAGATGAATGAATAGATAAATTATATGAATTAATATATTGGACTGTCTATTTATTTATCTATCTAATTAACTATCTCTCTCTCTCTCTCCCCATATTTTCCCTCATACTTTGCCCGAAGATGCCGGGGTGATTGGATTCTTGCGTAGATACCGTGATAGATAGATAAATATCTTTGTGATGGGATAGGATAGAACGGGACGGGATGGGGTTTAGATAGATGAATGGTTGGTTGGATACATTTACTTCTTTCTACTTCTACTTCCAGTATTACTTGTAATCCCAGTTGCAGTTTTCCTTCTCTTCCCTTCCCTTCCCTTCCCTTCCCTTCCCTTCCCTTCCCTTCCCTTCCCTTCCCTTCCCTTCCCTTCCCTTCCTTTCCTACTTCTATTTCTAGTTCCACAACACCACAACATCACATCCATCACGCCCTCACCCAAAAGATACACAACAACCAATACATACATCATTCCACACAATGCATTATATAATATATCAATTGATTGAAATTCAATTCATCGCCATAGCCACTGATAGGCTTGGGTATACTTATTTACATATATACATAAACACCCTCTTCTCCATCCCATTCTATTCTTGCTGATTTCCTTTCTTCTTTTTTTATCATTAATCATCGCTGTTCTTCCCTTCCCTTCCTTTCCCTTGACTTCCCCTTTCAGCATATACCATATGCACATTCATTAACGCGCGTAAACAATGCGGACCATTCAACCAAACCACACCGAATCATCCAAGCCAAGTTTAAAACATCCGGTAATTCCATGCATCCATCCTTTATATGCAAGTCGCGGGATATAAAAACACCGCTTCCATCCTCGCTTGTCCAAATCACCTAGACTCACCTATGCATGCACAAACCCGCAAACCGCTCAATAATACAAATCCCTAATAACCTCCACAATAACCCCATGATCCTCCCACTGTTTCAATCCACTCACAACCACACAAGCTACCACTCCCTCCACACCCGTAACCCTAATTGGTACTCCACCCCCATGAATTGCATACTCTCCCGCTTCATTCCCCAACCCATATTTGCGCGCAAAAGCACTCTCATCCCCTTCAAATTTACACCACATATACCATGTTGAAACACCCCATCTCAAAACCGTCTTTCTCTTTCGCGAGACCCAGGAATCATTATCGGGCATGGTTCCAGAATGGGTACAACAGTGGAAAAGAACTTGATTGGCATTTGAAAGGGAGATGGAAATAACGACTGGAGTTGGGTGAGGAAGAAGACGCTCGCGAAGAGCGGATCCGAGAACCCAGGCATCGGAGGTGGTGAAATGTTCGAATATTAGGGAGGAGTCTATGCGGGCTATGGATTCGAGCTGTGGGAGAGGTGATGTTAGTATAGTTTAGTGGAATGAATTAATGGGGTTGAGATGTGAAATGGAAGTTTTGATCTGATGTTTATCGGTTGAGATATGTGATGTACCACTTTCGAATAGAAGGGGGCACTGCCTGCCATAATAAAACTTTATGAATGACGCTCCGCTGGCTCTCCGAGGGCCACTGCCGTGGAGGCCGACTAGTTTCGTAGAGGAAATAATCGAGCGCAGCGAGCAAAAGGGGGTTTGGGGGCTTGCCCCCATAAAGAGCAGCAACTAGAATAGAAGCTTCCATTCATTCTCTCCCGTTCAACTTTCCCTTTCGCCATCTCATCTTCGGAAACAAAAATTAAAACAAGAAGATACTTACATCTTTTGGCGGATGCGCAATGGGTCTTGATACCGTCTCCGGTGTTCCCCTCTCACTACCAATACTGCTAGCCATTCTGATTCCCAATGCGCTACTTGAAAAATCAATTGGGTCCGCACGATCTTTATCTCTCAATCCTTCTCTTATTTCTCTGAATTTATCCTCCAGATTTCGTTGTTCACTTCTTCTTATCAGATTCTGGGGTCTGGAAGGTGTTGATGAATTTGTAAAAGCGGTATTGAGAGTCGAAGGTGTAGAAGGAGTTCTCGAATAAGAATAACTTGGAATTTTAGAATTGCTTGCGCGTTCACGAACACCGATTTTATTAAACTTTGGTGTGCGAGGTGATGATGTAGGTGTCGGAGACAAGTTTTCTCGTATTGTTTCGGGGATTGCCAGAGGTGGGGTTTTTGTTTGGAGGGGTTGCGGTAATGCGAGCGGAGTTGCTGGATTGGAATGATTTAATGGATCGGCGGTCTCTGAATTGGGGGTACTCCCGCTACGTGTAGTTTCATCCAAATATTCTAAGATAACACTCAATTGATCTTCACGCGCCCATTGAAAATCGGCGGATAGTCGTTTAGGATTATTATTATTGAGTGGGAGGGAAAAATTGGGTGAACTGGAACCGGGTGGTTGGGATTTCTTTAATTTGAGATTTCGACCGGGTGGTATTGGAATTGAAGAATGTGAATTGTCATCGCTGCCGAATTTATCTTTATCTTGAAGACTCGACTTTGATTTTGAACTCAAATTTGGGAGACTTCGAGTTGTATTTGAGGTATCGCGACGGCGGAGAAGAAGAGGTCGTGCATTTGCTACTAATTGTTTGCGGAATTTAGAGGAAGTAGTGGAAATTGCGTCGGAAGTATCTTGTTGAGCAGCGTCTTTATTTGAATTGGAGTGAGAATGTGAGGGACGATGAAGACCGCAAAATGTACTGGCTGGTGTAGGAGACATTCCAGCTGATAACGTGAGTGAGAGGGCGACATTAACCATTATTTCATTTTATTGGGAAAAGAAGAGAATAGAATAGAATAGAATAAGATAATGGAATAATAAAAGAATAAAAGAACGTGAACAGTTTAGATTTAGATGATGTACAGTATTTTTTGAGAAGAGAGTATATGTAGATGTAGATGTATATGTATATGTATATGTATATGCATATAGAGAGAGAAAGAGAGAGGAAGAGGGAATGAAGTAAATCAATAAGTACTTTTGTATAGAGAGAGGATCAGACCGATAGAAGAATATTGTATATATGGTAGATAGTGTAGCTATTGCTGTCTGGTCTGTCTGTAGGTACCAAATCTCTACTCGAATACCTAGATCTTAGATAAAAGCAATACAATGCAATGGAAATTTCTCCCCTATGTTAAATTGATACAATATCTAAACGTTTACCTCATTTGATTGAGAAGAGAGGGGTCCGGATGTTCCGCATACGAAGAGTAGACTCAAGTGAGACCAAGACTAGGACTCCATGAAATAATAGTTCAGATGAAGTTCATGCAAAGAATTAGAAAAAAGGAAAAAGAGATGAAAAGTTCGGGATCGAGGATTTGGGGAAGTGTGGGAAATCTTCCATCTCGATTTTCATTTATATGAATGGCAGAACGAACATGATATATTTGATATATTTGATATGATATACTTCAAATGATGTACATTGAAATAGATGTGAGGCTCACGAGATATAAAAAGATTTTTGAGGGTTTACCAATATCAATAGATGACTGGTGATCAAGATCTTTGGCAGGTCGCCTTGCATATTCGGAATGATATGACCTATATATTAATTGAACATGTATATCCTTGCTAAGATCAAAGTCGAATGAATTTCTAGATTTTCTAGAAACTTTATCGTTCGTTGTTGTCTTTGCCTGAGGAGAAAACGAGAAGAATCTGGAGTATTGGCGGTGGATGCATAAACTCATGGCTTCCGATCTATATTCGTCGTCTTGATCATTTTCATATATCCAGAGTAGAAACAGTAGATATGTGACTTTGCATATTCATATTCTGGGTTTATTGATGGGGGCAAGCCCCCAAACCCCATAGCTCGCTGCGCTCGATATTTGGAGAATATATAGAAGTACTGAAGATCCCCATTTCGAATAGTCTGCCTCCACGGCAGTGGTCCCCGAAGGGCCAGCGGAGCGTCATTCAATTGTCTAGATACAATCCGGTATGGTATCTAGCAGTTTGATAGAGATAATAGTGATAGTAAATCAACAGGAACAAACAAACAAACAAACAAACAAACCATCTATATAACATTACCCAGTATATGTTGTGTGTGTATACATATATACGTATAGGTATATCAGTCATTCAAATGACTTCCGAATATTATTCGTTGGTCTTTGACTGATGATTGTAGACAATGAGCCCATTCGTGGTCTAGTTTCATCAAACCATCAAAAGATCAGGCTGGACTGGATTGGAATCATTGCGTCCGTATTGGTATTGTATTGTCGGCGTCGGCTTATTTTTTTTATGCACTCATCTGCAGCCATTTTAGTTTCATATCCAAAACCACCCCGCCTAAAAAAAGTATCAAACCTCCTTCGAAGGGGAGAGGCGACAAAAATGGGAGAATATTTACTTTCTTTCCCTTCTCTCTGGAATATCAGATGAGAATACAATAATTCTCACAACCCAAGTTATATACCTTGTGAGATTACCCGGTAAGTTTTAATCAACATTTTAAAATAGATCTACAACTTACTTACAACATCCAAAGAAATATACCTAGGTCGATCTGGGCGCAAAGATGGACCCCGCAATCAAATCCGAATTGGAAAAATATGGCGACGATATTCCATTTCGCGCCGTAACAAATCATACACAATCAACATGGGCAAGAACATTTCATTCATCTCCTGAATTGTTCATTCAACCACAATCTATCGCCGAAGTCGAAAAGGTTGTCAACCTTGCGCGAAGATGTCGACGCAGAATTACAACTGTAGGATGTGGTCATTCTCCTTCAAATATTACTTGCACATCGAGCTGGCTCATTAATTTGGATAATTTCAATAAGATTCTATCTGCGGATCGGGAAACAGGTGTGGTGGTTATGCAAAGTGGTATTCGATTATATTCCGTGGGTGAACAACTTGATGCTGTCGGTTTAGCAATGCCAAATTTGGGTAGTATCAATCATCAATCGGTTGCTGGGGCAATTTCGACAGGGACTCATGGAAGTACTTTGCGACATGGAATTTTGTCAAGTTCGATCTTGGAATTGAAGATTACTCTTTCGAATGGTAGAACGGAAACTTGTTCACCGAATCAAAATGAGGAACTCTTTCGCGCTTCTCTCATTTCTTTGGGAGCAATTGGTATCATTACAGAAATTACTTTCCAAGCAGTACCAGCTTTCACTCTTTCGTGGGAACAAACTGTGGATACAGATCTTCGAATGATGAATAACTGGGATAAAACACTTTGGACACAAACTGAATTTGTTCGAGTTTGGTGGTTTCCTTATACAAGAAGAGCAGTAGTTTGGGCTGCTGAAAAGACAGATTTGGCTCCCATGCCTCCTCCAAAATCTTATTACGACGCTTGGTTAGGATATCACGTCTATCATAATCTTCTTGCTCTAGGACATTACGTTCCACGTATCCTTCCATGGGTAGAATGGTTTGTCTTTGGTATGCAATATGGATTTGCAAATGGTTCCAAGAGTTCCGCAATTCAACCATCTCGTCAAGCTCTCCTTATGAATTGTCTTTACTCGCAATTCGTCAATGAATGGGCAATTCCAATTTCCAAAGGTCCAGAAGCTTTAAAAAGATTAAGTTCGTGGCTTAACCATCTTACTCCAGAAGATCCAGATTACGTTGCACATGGCATTCCTTATTCAGCAGAAGGTTTATACGTTCATGCACCTGTCGAAGTTCGCGTCACAGAAACAAGCAATAGTCTTACCCCTCGTCCACATCTCGATCCTACATGTACAGAAGAAGCAACTCTTTACCTAAACGCAACCCTCTATCGTCCATATGATATGGATCCACCATGTCATGCAAGATATTACCAAGGATTCGAATTTCTGATGCGAGAATTAGGGGGCAGACCTCATTGGGCTAAGAATTTCGAAACCACAGGCGAAGATATTGAAGCTATGTATGGAGAGAATTTGGAGAACTGGAGAAGGATTAGAAATGATGCGGATCCGGAAGGTATGTTTGTAGGAGAATGGCATAGAAGATTCATTTTAGGAAATGGACCTAGACTAGCGCTTGAAGAGGTGGAAACTGGAAGGAAGAGGTTTAGAAAGGGGGGTGTCTTGGTTGAGGGTGTGGTTGGCGGGTTCAGAGATGAGGAGGACGAGGGAAGTGAGAGTGGAGAGAGTTTTGATATGTTGAGGGCTAGTGAGATGAAGTAGAATATTCAGGAAAAGGGAAGGGATAGGTCTCTTTTTTTATTGATTTTAGGTAATAGCATAACCTAGGCATTGCATTTGCGGAATCGGAATCGGAATGAGAATCCATGATATAATATAAAGTGCTTCTAAGCGAGATAGCTAAATAAATGATATGTGCGTATGTATACAGTGAGTATGCGAAAGATCTATCCATCTATCATTTTTATTTCTATACCCCTCCCCATCCCATTTCCACACTTTCCCAGTCATCGCACGCTAATCTCTCCCTTCCCCCTCTCCCACCATCCTAAAAACATCCCTTAACTCCACCCCTCACCTCCCATCTCAAAAACCCCCCACCTCTGTTCCCTATCCCCAAATCTCCTCCCCAACTTCCTATCCCCACCCAAAACCGGACACTCATCCCTCAAAACCTCAAATACAAAACTATAAGCGACGTCCTCATTCCCGAAATGAGATGTATCATCTCGACAGTAGAGAATCTCGGCATCTTCTCTCTTCTTCGGGAGTTTCGAGATCATGATGTGTAGATGGAGGAAATCGTCGAAGATACGTCCTAGTGATGGTTTTTGGGCTGTGGAATTGAAGATTGATTGGATGGTTGGAGGTGGAGGTGGAGGTGGGGGTGGAGGTTGACGAGAAGGTTGTTGGTTTATGAAATTGGATTTGGTAGAAATGGTGGTGTTGTGGAGGATGGTGAGGATATTTTGAGTATGGGTCAGTGTGTGGAGAGTTCGTGATAGGAGGGAGAGAAGGTTGTGCGCGGAGACCTTTTCGGAGTGTGTGAAGAGGTGGGATATTAGGTAGTGCATGCTGTCTATGATTAATATTTCGGGACTGGTTTCTGTTGAGCTTGGGGGTGGTGTTGTGGGTTTGGCTGGTGGTGGTGGTGGTGGTGTTAATTCGATGTCTTCCTCTTCGCTGTCGCAAATTTCATCTGGCATTTTGTGCAGTGTCTCTGCTTCCCCTTCAATGGATTTGCTGGTCCGTGATGGTGTGATGGTAGGTATTTCCTGATCGCCCCTATTGTTTCTGGGCTGGTCATTTGGTCGTCCTAGCTCACTTAATACCTCCCATAGCCCCTCAATATCAAAGACTCTACTAATGGCAACCAGCTCCAATAATGCATTCACCTCTTTTTGTGTGTCGATCTCATCTGTACTATGGCCATCATTGAGATTCATAGTTATATCATCCCTACTTCTCATCTCATATCTCCTCTTCAAGAGCCTTGATCTCAAGATTTTGACTAAAAGAGGAAGGCTAAAGGAACCAGTCGTATCTATTACCACAGCTTTTGGCTTGATTGTATTCCTTGATTCACTCTGAGACTTCTGAATGGTATTTACCAAATCGATATTTTGGAGGAGGACTGATGCAATGAGATTGAGAGATATCTAGATAGTGAATGTATCAGGACCTTGTTCAATACATAATTTAATATACAATATTGCAATAACTTACCACTCGACTGCCTGTCGATTCATCTCCATCAGCAGCACTTAACCCTACTACGATTCCTCTTTCGAATCCTCCATTTGACTGATCCTTACCGGCACAGAGAACATATTCATCAATTTCCTGACATCCCGTTCTGATTCGTGCCTGTCCATTATCTTTCTCGTTGAACAGCGTCCGTTGCCGCTCTTCCAATTCAAGCAATTGATCTGCTGTTATTGGATGAGCTGGAGCTGGAGCTGGAGCTGGAGCTGGAGGATGCAAGACTTCTGTCTGAGCCGTATGATCTATTTGAGCCATTTCGAGAATTCTCGGGAGGTGAATTGTCGCACATTGATAGGCGGAGAGTTGTGAGACGTATGGCCATTTCAAGAAATCATATTATCACTTTGAATGCTCAACAAGTAAGGTCTTCGGAATCATAAATCATCATACTTGAATAGATATATTCTATTCCATAACTGATATACGATATGAGTTGCTCTCATTCTTGGTAGTATAGTCGACGCGTTTGACAATCTCATGAGGTGAAGGTCTCAAATCCAATCACGACAGACAAGTGATAGTTCGTGTTTGAAAAATTCGCGCGTTCACGTGACTTACATGGCCCGATTCTCTTCGACATCTCACAAAATTTCATCCCCTCTATCAACTGAGTAACGTTCTTCAATTTCACCAAGACTTCAAATCCAACATCTACTGGCGGGAATAAAAGAAAGGCAACAGAGCAAACACAATCTTGGTTCTACCACCAATCCATCTTAAAATAACCATTTATACAAACAAAAGCGTGCAAAGTTCCACCAATTCACATCTTTCGATTGCAAACCTAGCCAAGTAAGGAAAAGCAAAAAGCTGGGCAAATTTTCAGACTTGCAACAAAACTTTTTTTCTTCATTCTAGTTGGTTTGCAGAGTTCGTGTTTCCATTATCACGGGTAAAGCTTACGACGACATTTCCCTGTGTGCAAGTGGCACGTACTGGTACGGATGTATATTTCCGGTTGGGGGGAGGCTTGGTATGGATAATGGGACGAAGGATTCGGGACCGACGGTCTTGGGAATTCTGGAATTTTGAGAGGCTTTTTGCATAGCCTAAAATTTTGTTCTTGAGATATGTTCTCAAAACTGTTCTCATATACTTTTAGACGAAAGAATGTCTTTCTGTATATTGGTAGTTCTCGTTACAAGTGTTTGAAAACTATCATCTGGGATGGCTAAGATCTGCCGGGATTCACAACATCACGATCTACGATGTGTACAACGGAAAGATTCTCGTCTTTACTAGGGTACTCCGTATAGTAGACACAGGCCAAGTGCTTACTGCCTCTTGTGCCTTGTTCGTCTTATTCTGCCTGCCTATTTGGTCGATTGCTGCATCATCCCATTATGTATCACCCTGCCTTCGCTACAGGTTCTGTAGGATTACCAAAGAAAGAAACATGAGTGAGAGGTATAGCCAAGATCATCGATCTTGAAGAACACGTACTTTATCCTGGCCATTATGTGGTTATCTCCGTCTTGGCCTTGATGTGATAGGGCAGTATCGCTTGCCTTCTACAGCCCTCACATCTCGGGACATCGTTCTCATTCTATTGTTTTTCACTCCATTGTTTTCAGATGAAGCTGTAACGCATCACCTCCACCCCAACGGAGACAAGAACTCTTTACGTCGTTTAGACTTGGAAGGAAGAATGCATACGAGTTATCGATTCAATATGTAGGCTTGCCAAGACCACAACATTTGCATTGAGGCATTAGACGGGGCACCAAAGTTATGCTCTCCAGCATCCGAAGAAGTGATATATCTCTCGGTTGAAATTACTCTCATATACACTTACAATTGAACTCGACTATCAGCAATTTTGCTATAGAAAGGCATTTCTTTTCGAACAAAAAACTGCCCAACTTCCCCAGTCAAGAGAACAGCAAATTTATGGATTTATTATTCAATGTTCTGAGTTCTGAGTTCAAATCAGCTTCATAGTATGATAGTAACGCACTAAAGTATCTAACCTACTATGGTACAAGCAGATGCGAGTTAGGAGTAATGAGTGGTATCGATACACCAATCTTTTTGACCTCTCGTCGCCCTTCACATCAAAGGCGCTAGTCTTCATCAAACATCATATCCACATCGGCTGGAGAACTGTGCATCAGAAATTTCTCAATCGGCCCTTTTGCTGCCTCGATTATGATATTACTCAAGGCATGGAAGATAGAAATTCAAACTAGTTTCCATTTTACAAAATTTCCAATCTGACGCTGTTTCTCGATAGATCAAACAACATCTGGTATGGATTCCATATTGCACGCTTCCACTACAGTATATTGATAAGTCGAAGGATTCTTCCGTCATCGGTCATCCGAGCAGTACCAAACACTCGAGCTGATGAGATTGTAGGCGTATCTTTCTCACTAGCAATTCATACGTGGCCGATTTGCAGTTGACATTTACGAATTACTGTCGCCTCGATTTCTGCAGATTTCGCTTTCTCGGGTATCCCAGCTTGCTGCAGAAGCCGTATCTCATCATTTTCCAAGGCAATTCTCGACTTAACTACTTCTAGAAGATATTCTAATAACTATTCCTCTCCTCCTTCGAATACTCACAGCGCAAACAAATCATACTCTAAGTCACCCAGCTCCCATCCTTCAATGTCAGTGCTGAACAGGAGTGGTAATCTGATCTTAATCTGCACATCACATTGCCAATAAATGCGACATGGGCTATCATAGAAGATATTTGTCTTTTTGTGCCAACTAAGTCTATGCGATCGCTAGATAGAGAGTATGGCATTCCGAATTGGAATTTCACAAGTGAATGATCAACCGCAGTTGGTTTCCGCAACTTTGCAGTCTAGAGTAATGGTAAGTGCATTCAGGTGACGAAGCGGTTGTGAAGGGTTTCTTGTCTCTCATATTAGACTGTCATGACTTCATAGATATAGGCCCCAAAGAGAACCACCGAGCCTGCGTTCCATGAGACTGAAGACCTTTCAATAAAGTTTGCTAAATATGATGATGCGTATCGATGGACGAGGAGAATTTGAACTAATCTTGGCACCTCCTACAATCTATTGCTCTTGAGGGTGATGAAACAGCAAATTTAGTTGAATGACAATTGTGCTATCAGTATCTGTAGGTGTCCACTATCTGGTACCCGCAACATTTCAGAGGCTGCGATCTCTCACCTCGTAGTGTTCAGTGTATTCTATGAGCGGCTGCTATTTTATTTAGCTTCAATTTTGGACGCTAAAAGTCTGGAAGAAATTTTTAGATATATCCAGCTTCTGGTTTCTTCACTATACCGACACTACTCTCGGCGGTACTAAGCCATAACATCACCTCTTAACTAGTCCCAAGATCTTGGCATCTGCATGATTGCACCACCTTACACTCAAAATTAGCCGCACAAGTGGTGATGTATCACCCTCATTCTTTGGACCTCCTCTTTTTTCGGAATATTTTTGGGACCTTTCTGCAGCCATACGCACACCACTCCGTGTTGTACCTCTCACGCTTGGATTGGAGATAACGGCCTCTGTTAACGCATCACTGTATCTAATTCTTCAAATAATCCCGAAACTTATCTTTGATTCTATCTGCGAAAGTGCCATTACACTCTCCCCACACTTGACCAGAAAATATTGTGAGTCTAAGGGTCCATCACAAAGTTTGGAGCCTTTTCTAAGTTATGGATATAACTCTTGAGTCCCTTCGTTTCTCTATGGTCTAATATTTTTAGCATTTAGCCCTCTTTCAGGCATTCCAATCTCTTCAAAGAATTTGTTTAGTATTATTTTTTACGAGGAACCGACTTTTTCTTTTCAATTTGCATGTAACATATTCAATGCATGATCTATCATTTTGTCCATCTTGACTCAGCTACTCAGGAAATGTTGGAACTCCATTTCTACTGGCTCTGCAAACCCATATATCTTCTTTGACCTACCTCTACAACAAAGTAACATTGTCTCTCAATACTTCAAACTACCTGATCTTTGAGATATATGGAAGAGCTGGCAACAGCAATTATATTTACTTGGAACTACATGCTTAAAAAGTTATTTTTCCCCATTGATAGTAACAAAATCTTTGCTCGAAGTCTGCCCCTAACAATACCGTCTGAATATTGCCCACTCCCACGCCAAGCCGCTGTTAAAGACCTTGCACTCTCATCACATAACCTTGAAAGATTGTTCATTCCATCCATAAATCCTCTTCAATCGACTAGCAAACATGACCAACTTCCATCCTTCAATCTCCGACTTGTGGGGTCGGTGAAACGTGATGGACTTGTTACGACCTACATCCTTTACTGCTGGGGAGAAGGTGTATACCGATCCAAATTTTGAAATGACAGAGAACCCCAAATCGACCATTGCAGTTTCGAACGAAATCCAGCTAACTGAACCACGAGCTTCAGACTTGGCGAACATGGCGGAGAAGACCTGCGCCGTGTTTTCGTTGACTTTGAATACCCAAGGCAACTCCACAGTTCCTGCTTGTGCAAATTCAGTATTAACTTGGGTAAGATTATAAGGAGAGACATTTGTGGGTCGAGTCTTGTCTTGTTGTCTTCGTTGTTGAATGAGGATATCTGGCCCCATAGTCTCGCAAGCGGGATCTTCAAAAATTTTAGGAGGCTTCTTCCCAATCTGTGCCACTCTGTCTTTCTGCTTTTCATAGTGAATTTGAACCCGAGAAACGCAATCGTCAACAAGATCCTGGTACAGTAATCCTGTCCTCGTGCCCATACGTTCCGCTGTAAATTGATCTAGAGCATCAATAGCGGCTTCGGTCATTCCTGGCTCAAGAAGGTTGTCCATGGGTACTGCAAATTTCGAAAGATCAACCTCATGCTTTAATGGTTCGAGCTCTCCCAACAAGTGCTTGAGTCTTAATGCGTATATCTGTCCTCTTCTAGCATTTTTTGGTGGCAGAGTAACAGTTGCAGAAAGATTTTCAACAAAACTGACGATAACCGCCAGGTCACCAAAAGCGTCCAAAACACCATCGTGCACTTCAGATCGCTCGATGGGATGAAGACGATAAATATCATCTAATTTCTTGATCCAAGGAAGTGCGTTGGTGACGTCAATTCCAGGAGAGCAGAGACGGAGCACGTAAGAAAGTTGTGGGTTCTCTCTGGTTAGAAGCTCTGGATCTTGCTTGAGTAATACTTGTGCAAATCTATTATCGTACTTTCCCGAGACGCGTTTGAAGTACTTTGTACCTGTTCCCAAGGTTGCATAGCTTTTAAAGACTTTCTGTACCCTACAGAATTCGAGATGAGCTACGTTTGATGCTTCCTTAAACAAAATTGTGCTGGCAATTTTATCGTCAGGCTTCTCGGCTAGAATTTGAAGAAGGCGGTGCATGTAATCCCAGGTTGCGGCTCCAGTAGCCATATTGTGTATCAACTCGAAGATCGATGTATTGATGTACTTATCAGCCAGCCAGGGGAGAATCCTTCCCTTCTCATCAGGTATAAGTTCCGGTCGACTGAAGTACCAGCCGTTGCCCATGTGTTGAAGAATAACTGATTCAGAGCAACACAATGCCAGATAATCGCTCACGGCGGTTTTTTGGTCGAATGAGTTGCTGATTATGTCGTCTAGTGAAAGCTTCTCTTGACAGTGAACGATGGAAAGGTTTGAAAGAGCAGAAATAACTGCCTCATTTGATTTTTTTGGCCGTGGCTTTGTAGATTTGGTAGTAGATTCGGCATCCAGAATGTCCGCAACTAATACATTCAGGTGAATTAGGGTATGCAGTTGTCTGGTGAGAACCAATTCGCCAACCTCTCGAGAAACAACAGTTCTCCCTTCAAGCTCAGAGGTGAGTCTAGTTATAATTTCGCGATAATTAGCAGCAGTGGTTGCTTTGAATGACTGACCATAGGTCTCTTCGTCGTAAAAACCAGTGAAACAGTGTTTGAAGTCATGAGTATGGCGAAGGTTCTTATCGCGCATACTCTCCAAGATGAAGATACAATCTCCTGGACCATCATGAATACCCACTCTATATTGATGCAGGAGAGACGTTGTAGCTCGGTATCTCAGATGATCAAGTAGATATTCAGGTTCTGTAGTCATGTCATGCAGATTCATTTCGGGGACTATCTTCCAAGGGGCGCCTATTGATTGATCTTTTGAGTGCTTCAAGTATCCGTCTTCTACAACACCAACTTTAAAAACATTCACTCGCTGACTCTGATCAAAGCTTCGCCAAATCTGTTTGATTTTCGGTCCATGCAGCTTGTACTTTCTTGCAAGATCTGCATGCTGAGTCTTGTGACTTGAGCGTGGTCTACCTCCATTTCTATGGTCGGAGATGCGAGAAAGCTCGGTTTCAGGTGACTGATTGTCGAAATTGAAGTCGAAGAGCAGAAACAAGTTACTTCCTTGTGTTTTTATGCAGTGTAGGGCATGGGACAATCGTACATTTAGCAATTTCCTCCAAATAGGGGAGGCACCCAATTAGTGGCAGGAGCGATTTGATTGTACTACATCCGTTCAAGAGATTCTACAATTTGATGAGAAATGATGGGGTAATATTAACAAAAAAGCCTCTTGTACATCCAAGAAATATCTAGGAAACTACAGCGAATTCTCAATACAAAGAATTCACAAGAATAAATTTATGTGCTTTCGAGGACGAATCACGAACCTATCCTCAACGAGAATGTAGAAACACTCGGAGTGACTTTCGTCTTACCGTCATTATGCATCGAGCTCAGGCGCATACTTGGTTACCCCTTTGTGAAATTTCAAGCCATGCCTCTTCCCTACGATATTCGACGGGTGTTGGGCTCCGGAGCATCTCCATCTGTGTTGTTGCAATGCCAATTTGTTTGATCCGAAGCATTCCTGCGACTCAATTTGCTCGTAGGGTCGCCAAATAAAAAACGAAGACTCCATGGATGATTGAATGAGGAAGGAGTCAGGCAGGTTGGCTACCTACAGATTTCGACCCAAAAACGGGTGATCGTGAGACTTTCTCACGTGAACTCTGTAATACTGGCACGTGATCGTCCATTGCGCACCAGCTGTCTTTGTATGATCCGCCTTTAGTATAAGGTAGAAGCGGGAGAGCAACGCAATGTGCTTAATTCTGAGAATGCATAGGAAGGATTGTGTATGTGAGGTACATATGAGTTCTCAATGTCTCGCTTCCATTGTAGGAAGAGGGGGAGAAAGGGGTGGCAAGGAGTTACCTCAGAGCAATCATATATACACTGATACCTATTGAGATATTTGTTAATCTGCCGATTTTGTGTCAAAAGATGGATAGCAATGATTTCTTTGAAGTTCAAGAATCGCTATATGTTTACTATACTTCCCTTGGAATATAAGAGCGCTCACTGCCTATGCGGATGTCCTGGACTGTAATGTCTTACCGTTTCTAGTAGTAAGTATCCATGGATCAATCTGGCAAAGAATAGGTGAAAATGCCGTAGCTTCGCTATGTTACAGGTCGAGACTGCAAGTTAATTTCCCTCGCACACGATTATCCACCATCACTTCCTCTTCATTTTTATAGATTGAATATTGTTGTTGTTGTTGTATATTGGACTGTTAATTTGGCTGATGATTGACGAGGCTGTAGAATTTCCCCACACAAATGCTCGCTTAAAAATGGAAATTCTTGGCACACACAATGAGCGCTGAGGTCCTTCAACACACGACGACGAGTTTGATTACATAGGAAAGTCAAATCTTTACAACTGTACGTATAACATCAAAAATACATCCGATCGCTGCGAAACTTTCTGCCGGACAGATACCTCGAATTGTTGACTGATGATTTTTGCTCGCCATAGAACAACCTCTACTTCCTCATTTAATACCTCCCCTCACTTCTCGACGAAGGTCAAACTATAGCAATCATGGATATGGAAAAGTTGAAGAGAATGCAGGCCAGAGGTGGTGTCAGAACTGGTGAGTCTAACTCCGGCGAATACCGCAGAGGACGCGAATGGCAGAAAGATTGAAGAGCTTGAGATGGGATTTTTTGAAGGATGGAGGGGTTGGAATGCCAGCTGGCTGTGCTATACAATTCTTACCGGTATTTGAACGATTAGAAGCTAACATGTGGCCGAAGGGTACGTGATAGAATGCTCATCCTCATGCGACTTATGATCTACGAACGCGATTTCCGAGCTCTACGATTCTGAGGAAAGCGCATAGCGGGGTAGCATCAGTATGCTAACAAATACAATAGTGGAAAGGGTACACCAAGAAGAAAGGTTAAGAATGTTCACAAGAGCACCGGAATGGACGACAAGAAATTACAGACCTCCCTCAAGAAGCTTAACGTTCAACCTATCCAAGCTATCGAGGAGGTAAACATGTTCAAGTCCGACGGAAATGTTATCCACTTCGCTGCACCAAAGGGTACTTTCACCTCACAATACGAGCTCCTGGAATTATACTGACCTTTTAATGAATAGTTCACGCTGCTGTTCCATCCAACACCTTCGCCATCTACGGTAACGGCGAAGATAAGGAGCTCACCGAGCTCGTCCCAGGTATCCTCAACCAACTCGGCCCAGATTCCCTTGCTTCCCTCCGCAAGCTTGCCGAGAGCTACCAATCCATGCAAAAGGCTGAGGGTGGTGAAGACAAGAAGGACGATGATGAGGATGATGATGATATCCCAGATTTGGTCGAGGGTGAGAACTTTGAGGACAAGGTCGAATAAATTTCCCGCACGCGAGGCGAAGTCGATTAGGAATGATATTAGAGAACTGGTGACAGCATTGATATGGAATGATCATAATCCTCTCTTTGGCTATGTTATGGCACCTCGCTGCATGAACATAAAGTTTCAGGTAGTCCGAAGGTTACTTAGCTGTACAAAATCATACTACACATTAAGTCCTTCTATATTACAATATCTTCCTTATGGGACCAGAAGCGTCAAGATTCTAGCGTATTCATTTGAAGGATGACAGAATCTCACTTTTCCTTCGGGTCAATAAATCACACCCAGACGACTTAACGGAGTAGGCACGTGTGGTTTTGAATAAGTGATACTTTACAATCCTTGGTGTTTCTACAAGGTACCTGAGCTACCTTCTGAGCCGTGCGACGCTGTTTCAAGGAAACGATCATCAAATTTCTCTCATATTATCATGCAGAAACTTGTGGTTGTGAAACCAACAAGATCACACTTGATTTTAGCTAATAATATGCGCCAGCAATGACTGAATAGTGCCCCTTTTCAATACCTTCTAAGTTTCTCGTGCCTAGTCTACGCTCTTCACATTTTCACTTGCTTCATTGCTCCTATCCTCTTTTCTCATCTTCCCATTCTTCTGATCGCCACTTTGAGTTTTGACATCTTCAGATCCATCCGATACCTTGCTACTCACTTCCGCGATCTTTATCGTCATTGGACCCGGACCATCACCTACTTGAATCGGTCTCATATCTGCCGGATCTTGTTCCGACTTCCTCCCTCCCTCTTCCTTTCTATTTTTCTTAACTCTAGCTCCAAGGCTCAACTCACACCACCCTCTCTTGCCAGGTCGTTTCTCTCCTTCCCATGTTGCCCAATTCTTCTTTCTCTCTCGATTCCCCATCTTTCTCTCGCTCATGTCCCATCACCTCAAAAAATGTGACCCTCTTCACATCACTCCCTCCATACAACCCCGGCCCTAATGCAGCTCCACACATATAATCCTTCATCAGATCAATAGTGCTACTCATATTGCCGATCTCTTCTTCATTCTTCTTAGTGCGTTTCTTCATGGCGCATACTTGGTAAGTACTGTTTAGACTGAGGATGAGGGAGAAAGAGGTTAGGATCTTATGGGTGTTGCGGAGGATATGGGGGTAGCAGGAGAAGAGCTGGGTAGGTGAGGACATACTGCTTGGAGAGTGGAATGGTTGTGGTGGGAGATAAGCCGTATGGCTGGATGGACTGTAGAGTGAGACGATGAGATATCGGGAGGTAGAGTCGATGGGTTTGAATTATTAGATGGTCAATATGGAAGAGGGGGATCTAGTGATGGGCTGATCTATATACATCTGCTAATGAGAAGAAGGACCTACAATCAAATCTCCTTTATTGATGGGCGAAAAGCCATATTCCAGAGACACAATACCCCCCTTTTTACTCCTTTCATTTTCTCTCCTTGATTGCACCAGAGATCCAAGTTTATCTTTCATCACCCTATAATACCATGGCCTTAGGGAGGTTCATTATTCCAAAGAGAAAATCGAAAGAAGATTCAATACAATCAGTTTACATTCAAAAATCTCAGGATGTTTTGAGAGTACCATGATTTGCTACTTTCTTTGAAATCGTGCTAGCTCACCATCACCACATTTTACGAAAGAGCTTTCATTGGCTTCTTAATCGCTCTTTGAGTCTTTGTGATGTTAACAAACACAGCAGGAATCCTCACTTCATGCCTACCTTTTAAGTTACTGTACACATATGATTGAAGAATACAGTTCAGTGTAATTTTCATTCTCTCTCACTAGACTCAAATTTCGGATTAGCTAGTAAGTTCATGAGTATAGAAGTCCCCTTTCCGTGCCTTCTTTCTAAAGTTGTGATTGAACAGGATGGCACCAGTATATAAAGACTATTCCTCTTTCTCGTTCAGAAATCTCAGGTAGCTCGTCATTGCTAAATTCGTCGAGATATGTTGAAGTAAAGTGAAAGATAGAAACGATTTGAAAGATTACAGCTATCTAAGACCTGAAAGTGTTTAAAGAATTAGTTCTGGAAAACCATTGAAACCATAAAAGTGCGAAATGGGTCCGATGCTCATCAATGAGACACAATTTTTGAGTATCGAAATTGTTCAGATTGGACGACGTGCAGAAAATTGAACATCTTGGATTCGAAGGGCAAGAAAGTTAGATAGTAAAGATAGTATTTGTTGTGACTGTTTGCACTGGCATTTGGTTATGGAGTTTGAGTTGGGCCAATACACGTGGTAGATGGGTATCTTAAATTGAATGACTCCTTCGTTTGGCCCGTGCAAATGAGGTGTTGCTTCCTCGGCTTGAGTGAAAAAGATGGTGTATGAAGGTGGTGTATCCCGTCCATTTCTGGGTTCGAGCAAGGGGTCTGTATTTCCTGTCGTAGGCGGTATCCCCACTACTGCAAGATCGTGAAGTCAGTATTGCCTATCAAGAACAGAATGTGAAGGAAATTTAGAACAGGGGGGTATTGATGCTATATAGGGAAGCAGAAAGAGTATGTAGGATATAACACAGAGGTAGAAAGTTAAGTTTAAAAATATAAGCAGGTAGTAAAGACAAAGGAATTGGTGAACTATTCATAATAACGGCATCGATGAAAGATGGTGGGGGTTTGATACGTTGGTATTGATTTCGATAGGGAAGATGAGACAACTTCGATGTAGCCGAAAACCCAGCATCCCCCATTTCCCGTTCCATTCCAAGTCTCTCACCCGTACGCATTCCTCCAAATTCCACCTCCACCTCGCAACCTTCGTACTTTATGACATTCACGAGATTGATTGTGGAGATGTGGGCATACATATAAGCAGCATATTTTGATTTTCTTATGGAGAGTGGGAAAATGGCTCAGATGATGCATCGCATGGCGTTCCTCAGAACGAGAGAATGGCCTCATAATTAGCCAGCGCTTATAATAAGAACTTTGGAAATAGGGCCACATTGGTTACACATATGGCGGGACCTTGTCACTCGTGGCATTTTCAGATTCAGGACGAAGGACTAGTATGTAGGGGCATATGCATCAGCATTTCCATGGGTGGTGAGATGACTTTGGGTACCTCTTTTAGTGTTCTCAAGAGAAAAATGGTGTCACATATCGACGTCATCTTTTGTTGTACTTGAGATGTGGTACTTGAAGTCCGTCTGTATGTGGTGTGCTGCTTGGCAGAATTGATGTGTAATAAATGTCATAAATGACCTTCAATGATTCTTTGCCTTTCCCGTCACCAACTTTAATGCGTTCTCCTTCCAGCCTGCGGCCCCGCCATTTGCATCAACAAACTCTCGTACGTCGACATCTTCGTAATTCAGTTTTCTTCTTCGTCCGATTAGAGCCGCATTTCTTGTACTCGGTATTCGTAGCCATTCCTTTTCCACTTCCCATCCACATCCTTCAGCGAGTCCCGCGACCCATGCAACAAGAGAAGCGTACGCCGAGGGTGTACCTCCAGATCCTTTGGGTGGTGGCGCCCGACATCTTGCACCACTGAGAGCATGACTACAACATGGAATCATCATAAATGGTGATTGAGAAATGTTCGCAAGGATAGGTGTCCATGGGGTTAGCTCATCAGCGTGATTTGAGATAATGAATGTTCCTTTGGGGAAATTTCCGTCGTGAACATCAGGTCCCGAGGTTTCATTTTCATTTGTCTCTGAATATAGAATTGAAGGTATCAAAACAAGTTCTTGTAACTTCTCTCGTGTTTCTGGCCCGAACACACTCCATGATTTCCTTTCTCTTGCATCAAATCCCCATCCTTTGTAACCTTCTTCGGATAAAATATGAACAAGAAGTCCATTTCCACATCCAATGTCAACATAGCCTGGGAATTCGATATCTTTATAAGCATCGGCCCAAAGTTCAATGAGAAACGCTGCAATGTTCAGATCCTCGAAAACATGCTTTTCAGGATCTGTGGCTTCAGCCCAATTCTCAATCAAAGTCTTTGCATATTTGGCCTTGAGACGAGCATAAGTATTCTGAACAGTAGCCTGAGGTATGATGGTGTCATGATGGACTTTTTTGACATATCCTGCAGCAGTTCCTTGCCCGTGCTTATATAGAGCAGCTAGTAAATGTTCAGCTGTTCTTTCAAGTTTCTGAGTACGAGGTTCAGAGTCGAAGAATGCATAGTGTATTGCAATAGTTGCATCCTGTGTCTCAGGATTGAATATATGCTGGAAAGCAATTCCGTAAACTCCAGGGTGATAAAATGGTGATTCATGAGGTGATGATATATGAGGGAGATAAATAACCAGAGACTGAACTTCCCCAGTATCTGTAGTATTCGCATAGAAAAGACATGTTTGATCGAGTGGCTTATCTTTTAAGATGTTTCTAGGTATCATAGTTCTTACCATAACTTTCTGTAGAGTATAGTTGCGGAACTGAATAATCCTCGCAGGAATTGTAGTATCATTTTGGAAATTTTCATTAAATGGCTGCTCTAAAGAGATATCGGCTCGAAACAGATGATTAGAATTGATATTTGGATTTCGAATTAAATTCAGCATGACTTGCGAAAAGATCTCCGGTGGAAATGAACATTTATGCAGAAATAAAGGTGTCCAACCATGACTACTTTCCTGCGTAATATTTTCAAGTATTTCCGAGGACCCAGGAGGGTACGGCTCTGGAGTAAATGGGACCTTCACGAGAGTCATGGTCGCCGTTGATCATGGACTTGTAAATCATGAAAGGAAAGGTTGGCCCTTCTAGATAGCGCGAGGATGTGGACGATTGAGGAAGATCACGTGATTCTAGGTCTCTTAGTTTTGGGTTGCTATACCTTTTAGGAGTCGACAAAACACTTCAATGGAGGATATCAAATTATAAGAGTACTCATATTTCCTACTCCTTCTCTTCAAATTGGTTTGGGTCTGCATGAAGTCAAGATAAACGTCTTCAGAAAGCAAGGCTGACAATAATGTCGAGGCTGTGGACAAGGCTCAGAGCAATTTAACTAGGGCCAAATTAGCGAGATCTTAGCGCTCGCACGCAAATCGCAAACCAAAAAATTAAGAGTCTAACGAATTCGGTATTTTGCGATCTTATTGAATTTCCTGCCCACGACTCCGCAGGAAACAGCAAACACACGACAACCACGCCAAACCGTCGACATCATGCGTACTTACGAAGATTCCTTCTCCGGAGCCAAGATCTACCCTGGAAAGGTACGAGTGTTGCCCCTTTGAATGATTATGGATTGTGGTCAACGAATGGATGATTGGATTGATGGGGGAGGAAGTCAAATTGTTGGGTTACGACTGTGCAGATTTGGGAATCACTTCAAAGGCGCATAAGGATAGCGTATCGAAGAATTCAATGCTAATTACTTTTGGAATAACATAGGGCAAGCTCTACGTCCGTGGAGACTCCAAGATCTTCCGTTTCCAAAACGGTAAATCCGAATCTTTGTTCTTGCAACGCAAGAACCCTCGCCGAATTGCATGGACCGTTCTCTTCAGAAGACAACACAAGAAGGGTATCTCTGAGGTACGATATCACAATTCACTTCGCGGCTTGATTCATATCGAGATGGAATAAATGACATCATGGAATACTCGGAAAAACAAAAATACTGATGCAGTTCTCACCATATAGGAAGTCGCCAAGAAGCGTACCCGCAAGACCGTCAAGTCCCAAAGAGCCATCGTCGGTGCTTCCCTCGATGTCATCAAGGAGCGAAGAAACCAGAGACCAGAAGCCAGATCCGCTGCTCGTGAGTCCGCTATCAAGGCCGCTAAGGAGAAGCGTGCCGCAGAGCAAGCCGCCAAGAAGGCCACAAAGGCAAAGACCAATGTCTCCACCCAATCGAAAGTCAGCAAGCAAGGTTCCAAGGGTAAGGCACCAAAGCCAATGAACACTAGCCGTTAAATGTTTTGTTCATGGTTGTCGCGGTGCAATGGAAGGGAAATTGGGTTGTTGTTGTTAACGAAATGAACGAATAATCTTCGAAAGTTTCGGGGAGATTTTTCAATCAAGCATGGATGAGCAAAATGGGCTTTCTGCGTGATCTTGATCAATAGCATTTACAATGACAAGACTGGTACAAATAATGATGGTTAGGAAGGATATTCAACTTAGTGCAATGCGGTGCGATGTTTGTGATGCATATGTATTCGCATTCTGCCAATTTTCAGAACTTGGGAGACTCTTTTACGGACAAATGGAGTCATTTGGTTTTCTGGGCCTACGAAAGACCTAACATTTTTATAATACTACCAATTCCACCGGAAATGCATCGATCTGAGAGGATTCTTGATTGTGGTTTTTTTGTTTCCCTGTTCTTTCTCTTTTCCTCTAACAATCACCATCCTAACTACTTTCTTCCTCTATTGCTAAACACCAGGGGCTTTCGAATCACCACGCAAAGCTCGATTCCAGTCTTTCCGATCCGAAACGTACAATATGCTCACTATCACATCAAGACATTCCCAATCAAACGGTCGCAGAGTTCCCTGGATATTGCGTTTTTTTTTATTACACTCTCCATTCATTCCCAATTTTGACCATAGCCCGCTTCATGACATAAGATATTTTATATGTCCTTACCCAAAGAACCTAATTTCAGTGACGCCTTTTGTCTCATCTCGCTTACATTCCCATTTCCCTGGACTTTATATCCCACATCATTAACCGACGTTGCCTTTCACGAAAGATGTTGTGAATAGTTGAATTGAGTTTTCTTTGTTATGTTTATGCTGCTCGTTCAGTTGTCCTAGGCTGGGTGTGTGAAGTAGAGGAGCACATGAAGGTTGTATTATGGGAGTATCGGTGGGTGGTGGTATTTAGGGTAATGGAATGGCAAAACGGTGGCAAGTATTATCGCCAGTTTCTAGACTATCTTTTGCAACGCTTTATGATTACACGGAAGGGGAGGTTTATCTCCTGAAGCCCCTCGAAGAATTGAGGTTTGAAATTTGGAATTTTGAGTTTGGTGCTAGGCTTGTTCGGCGTGATTGTGTTACACAATGCAACAATACATATTAGATGAATAGATGAATGTTCCAGCCAAAGAAATCAATACAAGCTAGTTCCACAATCATTTTCCCCAAGTTCCTATGTTATCTTTGCCAGCAATTATCTGTAAAAAGAAAAAGTAGCTTATAAAAAGTCATCCTTGCTTGTGGCAGAAATCTCATTCTCGTGAGGATACGAGAGACCAGGAAGAAGTTCGATTGGGTAGTATGACTCCTTTACTTTCACCTCATCTCCCCACCTTGCGCTTTTCAGCCTGAATAGTTTGATCTGGCCTGACTCCTCACTCAATTACACAACCCGCATCGAGGATATAGATAGATAGCTAGCTAAATAATGAAGGAATCCACATATATCAACCTCGAGACAAACTTATGATCTGGCTCAAAAGCCGATGTGAGGTAAAAATGTGTAGAGAGCTTGCAACAGATATCGATATGAGTCCAAAGACTTCCCATATATTTTATGTAAATTCAAGATCAGCTGCAGCCTAACAATATACTTTGATCACTTAAGGGATTCATTGGTATGTATCTACGAGTTCAAACAACGAAGCTATCTTGATTGCTGACTATATATGATGTATCCGGCATTGGATAGATATATGTTATGATCAGTTTTCGCGAGCACTAATATGCTCATATTTGTGATTAAATTATTCCTTTTTAGCTCTGATCCCGCCGTCAAGTGTTGCTTTATAATGGTTGTTATTGGCTAGCCATGCTTGGCTAAATTGACCAGTGTAATCAACCAAGTCGATTATTCCCCTTTGATCTTGTGGTATGAAGGCTGAAGGGGCTGGGTTCTTCCAGCTTTTCAGCATCTGAGGAGCTCCTTCTAATTATATCACCGTTATGCTCGTTTTTCAACCATGGGCCTAGAGTTTGGATAGCTTAGGTAGAAATCTCGATGCCCAGTCCTGGGGGATCTTCTTGAATATATGCTGGGCTAGACTAGATGGCCCATGGTAATTGTATGCGTACCTGTTGTTACACTGTCTTATTTCGATGTGTCGTAATGTATGTTCTGTGCTAAATACAGACTCGAATTTGTAAAATCGCGCTAGATATAAAATAAGGGGAGTTCTTCGAGGCAATGACAATGAACATTCGCTTACCTAGAACAAGCATGAAGGTGTTTTGGTTTCGCGATCCAGAGACCTGAGTAGTATTGTTGAAATTCATAATGGCAGAAGAGATGGACAGGCATTACCACCGTTTTGCACTTCACCCACATATGACTAGTTGGGAACGACAGGCTTTAAGCGCTGCTTGTTTCAATTGAGGCTCGCTTCTGTTCCCTGTGTTCGTTTGCGAAGGTGGTGACGCAGTATTGATCTATTGCCCTTATTCTCTTACACCAAACCCCTCCCAACTGTATCTGAATATAGTTCCGAGCTCGTTTAGTCGCTGAATGACCGAGATAGTGATAGTGCGCGGGTGAGAAAAGCTCGTGTTACTGGAGTACAAACGTCTGTTAGCCAAGAAAGACCAAGGTTGACTATTTGACAAAGGATTGAGCATGTCTGGAACTATCTGCAAAACCCTAGAGAGTCATTGTATAAAAGGAAACGATGTAACCTGATGTTAAGAACAAAGCGGGGCGCAATTTTGTTAATACAACCTTGAACAAGATGATTGACATTGAAGAATGTAGGTCCAAATACTCTCCTTTTCCTCCCTCAAAAAGCTTTGTCTCGCAAGGCAATGTTGAATAGGTAAACCAACAATGCAAAGAAGTCGCAACACCTGTTTCCTTCAGGTGAGTGGGTACATGGTCGAGTAGCCAACTGAACTGAAGGCAGCAGAGCATTGTCTAGATTGCCCGTCTTCTGGTGGGGAAAATTACTCAGTGTCTGTTCGAATGAATCGTCGAGCTCCTATAAATAGTCTTCAAGCGTGTCGTAAGGATGCTCAGATATGGCGTTTGAGAAATCGAAAGGATCAAACCGACGAGCAACCTGTATAGAATAATCTGCGCTATATTCATGATTTCTGGTAATCCTCTCGCGATACGATGTTACTCTCCCAGCACCTTGTACAAAGAGGTCAGTACAAATATATTATGAAGTGAGTGAGCTGATAAAAGAGACCCAAGAGGGGCTTTATTTAGCCTTACAGAAGACAATCATAATAGAGTGAGTCAAAATGAGGCAATTTCAGTGAATATGTCTTTCGAGGGGGGTGGGTGTTGTTTCCGGATGCAAATTGAGCCCAGCATGTTCAATAGTTCATTCTAACACAAATTATCTTCATCGAGAACAAAGTTCACCTGCCTCAAACAGTTTATGAGCTTTATGAGCTTTATATCTCTTTAATTGTCTTACAACTGAATTATTGGGACAGCACCCCTTTCTGCAGAGCTTCCTCGACTTTCAACCATCAAGCCACCATCGAGAACGAGGTCTTGACGATGGAGGAAACCATAGACCACGAATCTGCCCCTGCTGTCGCGGCCTTTTCTCCCAAGCACTTCAACAACTTTGGCTAATATGAGCTGGTAACTATTATGGAGGCTGTCTGGGAGAAGTGGGAAGCTTTATGCTTTCCCCTGGTTCCTAGTATTATTCGAGCCTTGCATAATGATACAGACTCGAGAGCCTACTGGTGTATGGTGGATATATTCTTCAATTATGCCCACAAAGCTATTCTCAATGCTGAAAACGCCCACATTTTTACTTTACACTGCGGAGCGGCGAGAGCGAACGTGGGATTCTTCGGTGGATTTTGGAGAATGCAAACCCCACAATTGAAAATTCGTACACTTAGCATATCCTTCATGTAAGTTTACCCAAGCGCACTTTCTATTATCAGATCTCAAAGGCTAAATGTGATATAGAGGATGTGCGGATAAGATGCTACCAGTAAACCTAAGGGACTATATGACCTTTGGTCCACGGTATAAGTTGACTAGGGATTTTGGCGAGCTCGTGGCTCGATTGGAAACCTTGACTATCAAGAGGGAAAGATTTACACATATGAGCAAGAAATTCCAGTTTTGTTGCATTTTGAATATTTTGAGAAAGTATGGAAACCTTTACATCCCCCTTTGCGACACTTTAGGATCTAGGCTAACCACAGGACTTATCGCTTCTAGGTCCGTTAATCTGCGACAATTTTTCCTCGAATACAGCTGGATTACTACCGGGAATAGTGATTGCCCAGTGGATGTGGATATGTCGCATCGTAGACTCATAAGGAGATTGGATAGACTTCTCGGTATTGGCGGCGAAAGAACTGTTGATCGAGAGCCGCTTACCCAAGACGGAGCCACAAGAGTAAAAGTTAGCTTCACATGGACATCGATTGAGGGCGAGGTTTTGAGTGCAAGTAACGTCACTAGAAGCGACATGAAGAAATGGGTGTCCGATTTTACGCGGAAAAGGCGGGATGAGTGGTGTTCTGAGTTGTAGGAACCATACTGCTCGATATACTTCCATGACATATTATGACTCTGCTAGCGTGGGAGTGGCTCTGCGAGCAACGATTATTACTTGGTCAATACGCTTTTCTTTGAAGCCGCAAAGCTTCCTATTTGCTGTTGTAACAGATCTGGAACCCAGGAAGGTTTCCTACAATTATCAGTATCATAACCACATCATCCATGTCAACAAGACATAGATACAATATCTAACAAGTTACATAATCTACTATGGCTCTTCTCTTAGTGATGTCCTTCCAAAACACTCATAATATCAAAATTCATGTGGCCTTGACATTGTTTTCTCATTCCTCTAGTCAAATGATGATCTATGTATTTGGAGTAATACTTCCTATTCACTTCTTCAGATCTCCATGCGTCTTTTCCTGCCTGATATCCAAATTCTCTTTTTCCTCGATCTTGGAGGTTAGTTAAATAAATAATAATAATGATATTATAATAATAGTGGAAAACTTAGTCAGTTTTAGCTATAAGGGATAAATCGAATATATATGTG
>PQXN01000263.1:0-53016 GCA_004786275.1 Botryotinia convoluta
AATTTATATTATTTATATATATAATTATAATATTTAGAAAAAAAAATTGAATTATATTAATAAATAAAGAAAGTGCACGGTTACGCACAGACGAATTTTGTATGTAAAATAAGTGATCCATTCGGTGATCTGATCCACTCGGTGATAAACCACGTTAGTTGTACTTTCTTTTTATTATATAAATTAATTCTGTGACGAACCCAACAAGCGTTTAGAGATCAACCTTAGAATTAAAAGCCACAGATCGAAGAGAGCGTTCTACAAAGTTATATATATAATCGGCTCGGCGCTTAGTAACTGTATTAGCCCAATCAGACGCGACTATACTATGCGGCGTGACAAATTCTATAAGATTCGACTTAAATCAATTTTTATTTATAAGTATGGAACCTATTAGAATTTCATTATAAATTATATAAGCCTAGGATATTTTTTAAAGGAAATCTAAAAAAAAATAAGTAAATTCAACTCAATTCAATTCATATTTATAATTTGACTTCAATACTACTATCATATTATATATTCGATTCGTCTCTAAGCCTAAAAGTGACTAAGTCTTCCACTAATATTATAATATAAAAGCTAACCTCCAAGATTTATGAGGAGTTCCTTTGACAGAAATACCATTTTCCCACCATGAACCTGCCAAGTCTCTTTCACGTGGAAGCGTTTTTCTCCGAGATAGATCTTTCTCGAGTCTCTTTCATGATCAGGGGTGTTCGATAGCTTCTTGGTAATCCAACAATGAAAGAGTCCGGAATATTCATTTTTCTTTCCAAGTAAAAAGAATAAGGCTGCTGGATTGATTTGAACTGAAAAATTTGAAGCCGATAGTATTATTGTCAGAATCTTGGACATGGAATCTTACATCAAACTGCAATCCATGACTTGGAAAGCAATGCTCACGGCAAATGTTGGGCATAGTAAAGCTAGACACATTGTTTAAATATATGGCTGAACTCGACAATACGATGGAATTTCAGGTACGATCGCTCCTAAGTTCTAAGTTTATTCTACTGCTGGGTTGAAGGTGATCGATCATCATTCTTCTGTAATTCGCTAATCTCTTTAATGGCCACGCGCCTTCACTTAATCTTACTGGCTAGCTTTTGCCGTTCCCTATCGGGATTGTCAAAGAAGAAATTGGTACAACGCTTGCTTTTAAAATCTACACGAATGACCGTGAAATGACGTTTAGTCAGTCACACCAAACCAAAGATGGCTGTCCGCCGTGAAAGCAGAAAGAACAAAGCTGAAAATCCATCCAAATCGCAGGATGTGCGCACTTGTGCAGATGTTCTTCCGTATCGATTAACTCCATCGCATAACTATTGTCAATAATCTCAGATATAGATGTAGAAATTAATCGAAGAATCTTCCTGGGTTTGTTGTTGTCATAAGAAAACAAAGCCATTTCCGGGAAACTCTCATGCCAAGGTGCAGTCGAATTGTGATGGCTGCCGTAGCTTGGAATATCCTTGGGGGACTTGCCGCTCCGATCACTGCTAGCAAATGACGGCAAATGTTAGAAAATATCATTGCCCGACCCGAAACAGACCCCGAGAGAATATTGAATATGGTCAGAAGATGGTGATAAATTTTCTTGCGTTCCACGTTTCTTATTGTTGGACTAATAATGCAGATCTGGCGGTTTAACAATGATTGCTAAGATCCAATGGAATGCAACTTCAACAGTGCTCCTATTGAGTGATATAGATAAAAGTTCGAGATACTTGGATTTGTGTGGGACAAGCGGGACGAACTTTTAGTCGAATGAAAGCATGAGGAAGCCAGAATAGTAGAATTTTGATCGATATGGTCTAGTTAACAGTTATTCTCCATCAAACCAAATGTAATACGACGAAATATTACTCTCAAAATTTAACAATCATGGGCAACTCCAAAAAGAGATACGGAATCGCCTTTGAAAAGATACGGTGCATTTTTGCAGAGGGCACTTGCCTCTGAGCTACATGGAAACTCTTTACCTTTGGAGAAGTATTCATCTTTTTGTTGGGCAGGACTGAGAATATAAGGAAGGGAGCTGTACTCTTCTAATCATGAAGCTACATATTCAATGTTGTTATACAAACCCAGGGTATCTTAATGACTCCTAATAACTCCCAATGTGACTACCACCAATCGTAATATAGTATTAACCAAGTGATCGCAGTATAATCAACGCAGTTCTGGCTCGGACATGAACTCAGGCTCAGTCAAACCACTTAGGTCCGGCATTTTGTGTCCACCCATTTTTGCCTGCGTAAAATCCTTCCAGAATTGATCGTCATTACCTACATCTCCGCGCTTCAAACCATCGTCAGGCCCTCCAAATTCGTTCGGATCGATCGAAGAGCATGTGTCATCCTCCTCCTCATCGAGATATGATGGCGGAGGAGATTCATGACGTTCGTCATGAGAATATATCTTCAGTCCACGAACATGTGTATCCTTGCCATTCTGGTGATTCTCCAACACCTTGACTTGTATAATGAATGCGCGTAGTGTTTTTCCATCTGAACCTCCTCCTACGTGATCAAGGTTGACATCAATCCATCCTTTCGGTTGAACAAACGAGAGTTCAGAAAAGGGAATTAGATCGTGGTAGCCTGTGCCTCCAAGCAACTGGATACGTGTTGGAGTATAAGATTCATCGGCTTCGAAATCAAGGAATATTCGAATGGCTCGAATCTTTGCGAACTTGGCAAAATGAATGTTAAGGTAATGAGGCTGGGGTCCATCGGATCTGCAGGTGGGATATGTCAGTAGATATGCAAGTCTATCACCGAGTAGAGACGAGAAGTAGAGACGAGAAAGTATATAGTTCCTTACTGCCAGAACAAATTTGTGTCATCGTCCCGGAGTGCAAGAACTCCACAACCAGGTTTACTACTAGAAACAGTCCAGCTAGCCAAATTTCCGATTTCTTTCAGCCCGAGAGCGGCAGGGTCGAATAATGGTGTATTATCCATGGTAGCTAGATGAGGTGATAAGTTAGATCGATTATACATAATGGGTGGTGAGGTTGTGCATTGATATTCGGAACGGGAATCAAAATACAATCGAATTGCTATGCTGTAAGATGTACAGGTGCAGGTTGACCGGTTGGAGTTGAGAGAGTGCAAAGTGAGAGCAGACATCTTTAAGTTCAAGAGGTTCTGGTTCTGATTCTAGTTACGAGTTTGGTTGCGATTGCGTTTACTCTTTCCTCTCAATGTGTTGGTGATGTATGCGGAAAGAAGGGGGAAGCGGGAAAAATAAAATTATCAAAACGAACCTTCAACTGCAACATCGTCCAAACCTATATCCTCGTCCAGGTTTTCTAAATCTTCAATGACAGGATCACCTCCAGATTCGTCTTCTCCTTCATCTTCTCCTTCACTTAAATCTTCTGTGCCTGTGGTTGAATCGAAATCATCTTGTGCATCTCCACCTAATGATAACATACCCTGAATGGGAGTAACATTATTTTGATCAAATGGGTTGGTCGTACGTCTTCTCCTAGTATTATTATCAATTCCAAAGTGCTCTTGATAATTGACAGTAGGAGTATGTGATGGAGGCATCATTAACAAATTGGCAAGGTTGTCATCAATGTTGAATTACGAAGTCATTGATTCAAAGCGAGACTCAAGCTAGCAAACAAATGAACAAATGTATATATATTTTGCGTAATTTATCTCTACACCGCTTACTATTTATGGACACCGCCCTCGTTCCTGTCGAGCCACACGAATATTTGTTAGTAATTTGAATGTATCACGTGTCTGTTTTCTATTTTCCCCTCCATCCTTCCGAGCATTTCGTATTGCCACAAATGTCTATTCACTGCAAGATTTAGCGTCCTTGTCCTTTAATTGTCATAAGCATGTGGACATATATATTGCTTCACTATTCTGGTCTCCTGGTGGCGGTCTTTAAAAGGAAGGCATCCTGATCAAACCCAGCATTCGAATTTGTACCTGAGAAGTGCGTTATTTTAAAAATTTGAAAACTAGTTGTCCCAAAAGATGCTTTTCAATCCCATTAGGAAACAAGATTTCAGAACTTCAATACTCCAATACGCGAGCTTTCAAGAAGCCTCTCACTGCCTCCACTAAAATGAGACTATCTAACCTAATTCCTGAGCATAAAAAATATTGGCACTTTACACTTGTCTCATCAGATTACCAACAATAAATCTTTTGAATTGCAACAAGCTTCACCATCATAAGAACTACAAGTATTCATACCTCCCAAGGATTGTTAGCTTGTATACTGCTCCTCAACCGAACGGAACCGACGATTCCAACATAACCGAGTTCAGGAACGCATGTCGAATTGGTTTCACAGTTTGTACGTTGGGATTAGGTTCAGAATGTTGGATACTAGCATAAAACGTCTAGTCAAGTCTCATGCATTTGAAATATGTGATGACTTTTCAATGGACACCTCTTCCGTTACTTTAGATGTCAAATACCCATACCTAGTCCTCTCATCCCATCTCATACTAGACATAACGTCCTACTCCAGAGAACACGAACTAGTGTTACAATAGAGCCACTTAGTATGCTATTATACCTCCCAAGCTCATTGCACAGCTTGAGAATCCCAAATAACCTACGTGCACCCGGAGATACATTATCTCCATTCAAGTGCCGGAGCCAAAAAATTTGTCCAGATTATTCGTTGCCTCCGTCCACTGGGTTCCAGATTGCAACATTCAAACTATCCTTCACTGCCTCGACATTACTCATATTGATCTAGTTAAGTTTGATAGACCAGAGAGGCAGTGATCATAGTATCCGAACAAACCCCGAAAATTTATTCATTTTGTCAAATGATCATTGGATGAAGAAGTGGAAATATGGCAAGTAAAGTTTCGACTGCCGCGAAACCGGGGACCTGGAATCTTTCAAAATGACGTTGACTTGTATTGAAAGATGCGGTACTCGAGTAGATATTTATACCCAAGTAAAAGTACTCGTTCGTGTGGTTTACAAAATCAGATAGTAATTTTCTCCTCTTTACGTTAATAACTTCCCCTCATTTCCATATCCACAAAACCCCACACCATTGTGAGGACTTCACAACCTTTAACGTACAAAGAGTTATTCTTTCCAATCTCGGAATATTGAACTGATAATCAATTGGTAATGCCTACTATTGTACTTGGCCTTAAAAAGTAAGTATATGAATATTCCTTTATCATAGCCCATTTATAACAGTTTTTTTCATTCAATCAATTGTTCCACGTATGAGAATATTATACTAATTTAACTCTCAGACTCAAAGAACGTCGAGCTCACGCCAAAGAGCTTCGAGGTCAATCGAATGAATTACACAGATGCTATCAAGATATGAAAGCCGTGGACGATCGATATAACAAACCCCAGACGTATCATGTGGACCAATTCACACACACGAACGGAGATGCAGATATATTACAAACCTGCGTGCTACGATACCACGGGAAATAGAAATAAGGCCTTCAAGTGATTCATCGGCACGCCCATGAAGAAAACGGAATCACAAAATGGTCGTGATGGTCTCGGTGATTTTATGAGAAATGAGTCTCGTTTGAAGCATACAAGTCAATTTCAAGAGAAAGGAATGTCTTTGGACTGGGAGCCACGGATCGTTAGACGAATTAGGAGAATCCCAGTTCCCTCATTTGCGAAGAGGTCAAGTCGAATTTGAAATATTCATGGTTGCGTCAAGGTGATACGATGGGCATTTATACAGCATTGTCACTACCTTGGTGTTGGATTTGGAGTTTACGGTTATCATTGCAGCGATTGGTGGCCGGAGCAGGAGGAATTTTGACAAAGTGCAGTTCATAACTCTCTCTCTGTGTAAAACAATTTGTGTATTATATCGTTATCGAAAAATCATCTTTCAAAACCAAGTAAGCTGCCAGCAGCCTATGTTTATGCCTCTTTTCCTTTCCTCTCCCGATGCTATCCGACGAGTACTCGAGATTTCCTCAAGCCATTGGTATCATACAAAGCCTCGAATCCGCAATAAAACGCCATATACTGCATTTCGATCGTCAAGTATAAAACAGACGCTTTTATCTGTGTAATATGTGTCGATAACACTCCAGTCGATTTTCCCCCAGATGAATTCTAGCACTTCAAACCGCACACATCCAGAGGTGATTGTCGCCCATTAATCCCTTCATCTTGGCGGTTGTGTCCGCCATCCCCAACGCCACGTCGTCTTGTGCTTGCTGTTGTCTTGTCTTTTCCATATCTTTGTTCTTAATCTCCATCAACAACTCGCTCTGATATTGCCATCTAAGAACGTTCCACTGGGCTGGTACATTCTTGGGGATCTTGTTCTCTTTCAAAATCGCAGGTTTACTGTAAAAAATGCCTGGTCAGTTTAACTATTTCTTTACCATTTACAGTTTTCTCTTGTTCCTCTTTCTACTTCTAGCCCAATTTATATTCGAGTATGAGGAACCAGCGGGACATTGGGGAGTATGATACTAACTTCAATTCTTCCTCATTAGCCCAACGGTTTGTGAACCTTCCAAGAGAGAACCTGGCAAATTTCGCGATATGCGGGGTGAAAGTATGTACAACCATGGCTCCGTCTGTTCCTTGACGTCTTAATGGATATGGTTGATTGCGAGAGGGGGTTGGTTGATTTGTCTATGACGAGATGGACAGAGTAGGCCAGGCAAAACAAGACAGCGCAGCGCGCTCCGGATGAGTGAGTTACTCTGCCAATAATTAAGTATGCAGACGAAACTATGGAATTGAAAGATACAAAAGAAAGAAACGAAAGGAATCGAAGTGTAGGGACAAAGGATACATAAATACTACCTCCACAGGTCACTACCGGCCATCTACTCCACAGAAGCTATCTGCCCTACCGAGATTCATCTTAAACCGCTCAATTTCACCAACGAAGCAGTTATGCAGTTATGCAGTGGAGCAAGGAGAACGATTCACAATTTCAACCACGCTCCAACAAGCCTAAAACATAGTGGAGAAAAAGGGCTGACACTAGTCGCATCACATTCGGTAGGTCCAACCTAAGAATACCAACAATTGTTCTTTGGCTCCACTCCGCCTCTGGGCGGTATTTCTGGGGCGGTTCCCAACGGGATTGGACCCGAAAAGATGTGATCCATAATTCGGCCGAAGCCGCAACTCGCTCCACGCTGATAGTCAAACACGCCAAAGTCATGCTTTTCCAATTATCCTGTTCTTTTCTAATTCGTGACAGAGATCTGGACCACCGTGATCTTCAATTCGTAAATTCGCTTCTTGTCGGCTTAGAACAATTTAGGTCGCCGACCAACTACCAAGATAACAGTGCAAGGTGGCTAAGTAATATTTTGAACATTATCGTGCTCATATATGCATGCAAAACCCCTCTTGATAGATAAGTGATTTACCACATGCTTTTACATACTAAGGTATGTTGTCTCCAGCAATAAGTTTTCTTACCACATCGAGCAAATGTGAGTAATGTCGAAAAGTTGTGCTGGCGTTTCAAATGCTTACCAAGGAACATTCCTACTGGTTTGCATGTAGAAACGTGGCTGGCTTGGTTCGTGATGTACTGAGTATGTGACTTGGTCAAATGGAAGAAGACCGCCAACATTGATATATTTGACCATTGGAATCTTGATTCGATATTGACATGCTCGAGTCTGTCAACCAAAAACTTCTCTGATTGAAGGGATGATGATATCTTGATGAAGGACGTATTATCGTTGGCATAGGACGCTACTTCCTCTCAATTCTTCAATCTGCGTTGAAGATATCTTTCAAGGACAACATGTCCAGAAATCTTCTATCAAAAAATAAAATTTGCTTTTATCTTGTGCCCTGGTATGGGCCGCAAGGTAAAAGCATGTATATTGAATTTGTTACTCTTTCCCAGTAACATCGGTAGCTTGATAGTGAAAACTATCCCTTTTGAAGTTTTCGGCGGTGGGATCGAAGATGACACTATTGACTACGAGGTAGTATATGCGAACATTGATTGACCTACCTAGTACGATAGCCTGCAAAAGTTCCGAAATCTGGTAGGCTTACCATATTTGCCAGACTAATCTTACCGGAGCAAACAGATGGACTTTGATTTTAAACCTACGATACCGCTTCATCAATACTTGACACTTCGCTGGCTTTCCGAAGACTGCTGCCGTGGAGGCAGAATAATTGTGAAAGAAACATATCTTCAGTCAATATTTTGAGCGATTGGTAGGCAATACGAAGAAGTGATGTTAATTAGTTCTATCTGATCTCATAGTGATCATAGATTTCGAAGGTCAAGACTGTGGAAAGGGATACTAGGCGAGTAAATGAAGCATGAATATAATCAAAATTACAGAAATCAAAGAACACGAGTTGAGTTGAAAGCGACCTCGAAACCAAATCTTGCCGCAAACATCATGTGATTTGATTGATAAAACAACAGCTTAGGTAATCACCGTCATCTTTTATCTCACAGTTTCCGGCGTGTCTGGATAAATACTCTATGAGCTTCAACAATTGCATCACAAAATTCGCAAGCAAAGTAATCTCACAACGAATACCTACTGTCTTACTTATTGACATCTCGCCTTCGATACATCTCAATATAAAGAATCAGTATCTTTCAATTCGACATATATTACGGGCGTGTTTGATAAAATAAAATATTTGAGACTATTGTCCGTCTATCTGGACTCCAGTTTATTCCACGGTATTCTGACAAACCATCATGCGTCTTCACAACCTCCCAACCGAAACCGCATTTCTATCAACCCTCCTCTTTCCACTCCTTTCTTCCGCGCTCGGAAATTTAGATTGTACGAACATAGTTGTCGACAAAAAGCCGTTCAATTTGGAAGCATTAGGTGGACCACGGTCGGCATTACACAGTGTTGAAGATTATGTTGGTGAAGCAAAAGGATGGACAAATACAACATACACAATCGACCTTTGTAACCCTATAGTCAAGAAGGGGTTCTATGAGTGTCCAGGTGGGACAAGAGGTAATGTCTCTCCTTATTCCAGGTCTTGTTAAACTTTAGCCACGAGCCAATTCATCGTTTGTTACTCAGAGGGTCTTGGTTCACTAATATCCTTGATGGAACAGTTTGTGGCATAACACATGTTATCAATGAAGAGGAAGGATCAGACGCAACACAACAAATTGTTCCATTTGCAGGCGAATTACAAAATTACGGCGGAGGTCCTCTCGACGCTAAAGTGGAACGACTTAGCAACTCTAAATCTCATTCAGACGCCGACAAAGAAGGACTACGTGTAGAGCTAAACGGTGGCTTCATCGGACGAGGGAAGAATAAGAGACCACAAAAAGCCATCGTGGAATTTATTTGCGATGCGAACAGAACTGGACTGGAAAATCTGTGGGTACCACCAGAGCCGAAAAACAAGCAGAAGGATGAGGAGAAGCACAATGAGAGGGAGGAAGAAGGGAATGATGATGAAGTGATTGGAGCGCCAGGCAATGATTCGAGTCTTCAGTTTGTTAGGTTGGATAAGGATAAAGGCGATGCAGATATCCTAAGATTGACTTGGCGCACAAAGTATGCTTGTGAGGATGGACCGAAGGATGATGGTGATGACAAGAAAAGTTCACATTGGGGATTTTTTACTTGGTTCATTATTGTGTATGTTTTTCCGTCCCCTGGTCGTTTTATTTTACATCTCAGGTACAAAAGTGGTGAAAGTAGCTAACAACTTTTTGACAGTGCATTCCTTTCAACGGCCGCATACTTAATCTTCGGTTCTTGGCTCAACTACAATAGATATGGCGCTCGTGGATGGGACCTTCTCCCTCACGGAGATACGATTCGTGATGTTCCATACTTATTGAAGGACTGGTCCAGAAGAGTTTTGAGTACTGTACAAGGCGGTGGAAGTAGAGGAGGTTATGCGGCAGTATGACCAAGAGCCTTGGTCATCATCTGAGGGGCAGTGGAGGAGCGAATTTTCATATTTATAGGCATTGCAATACTGATAATGATTGGCGGAACACAATCGAGAGCGACAGGAGTTAGGCATTTCTAGTGGAGGGCATCAATTTTGTATATCAATTATCATCTTGCTTTCCTGTTCGGTGTCAATTTTAGTTCTCTCGCCCTTCTTACAAGCTTTGTTCTCTTATCGAAGTTGTACTATATATGTACAAATTTATCCAGATGCTGGCACACCGCTGACCGCTGACCGCTGACGCATTTTGAGTAAGGTTGAACAATGCCAGCACTCGCCCTGCAAAAAGCTTTCTACTGTCTCATGCCCTTCAATTGTTCGAAGCAACTTGGATGTTGAAGAGATGCCTTTCGCAGGCGTAATCATGCTTCTGTTCCAGGACAAAAATCAATGTCTCTCATTAAATCACCTTGTTAGGCCAGTACCCGGGCAATTATGGTGGTTCGAGAAGTCTCGCAATCATCTGACGAGATCAGTATGTTCATCATGGCACACTGTATAAGCCTGGGGGCCATTTGAAAGTCCAGGCATCTTTCATGAGGCTCAAGCTTTGGGGCGTTGCGGCTATCTCGCTTTTAGATACCAGTCTGGCGTTGATGACACTGGTTTAAACAGATTGATCGCCCGCGCCAGGTAGTTTCCTCAGTACCTGCATTGCGGCTCTGCCTTTCAACATCTTCACGAGCCATTATTATACCATCGAGTGATAGGCTTTGTGGCTTGAATACTTCAGAAATTTTATAAAAATTGTGTGCTGACACTTTAGGGGCGGTGGAGATCTTACCTTTGCGACCACATAGTATGTCAAATTTCCTATTCATATGAACCTCTAGGCCGTCGGCACGTGCTGAAAGTTGTTACGATGCTAGGTTCCATCCATTCTCTCAATGCTATGGCTTTATTTATTTATTTATTTCTCGGTTCTCCTGTAGAATTTCCCTTTGAATTTCGATTTCGTGGTTCCTATCATCCTTCCCAGCGAACTACTATTTCTTCATCGTGACTTGCGGACACCCCGCGATTGCTTACTGATGGTAATTGACGAGTTTAATGCGAGAAATTTCGAAATCTTGGAGAGGAAGAAACCTGGTTTGGTTGTAATTGCATTGATATTCCTTTCTTCGTGGTAGATCTGGGTCAAGAGCCGGCTGCTGTAACAAAGATCAATGACCTTCAAGATGAATTTCAGCCCATAAGTTGGCATCGTTGATAACGTTTTTACCTAAATATGCATTATAAAGTTGTGATAGATCATCGTGTTATCCTACAGTTGAAGGCACTTTGGCAGAATAAGGAGGTACAGAAACTGAGTATATCTAGAGCAGTATCTTTTCTATCGTTTCCACTAGCTCGTTGAGACCACGTCTTCTAGTCGGTCAGCCAGTTTCCAATGTAAGTCGCAGATAAATTTTAACTTATCTTCTTGGGCTTTTCCCATCCGCAGTGCCCTTGTCTGCCGCCATACTTGTTCACAATTGACTTGGTTACAGCCCAAGATCCCGCAAAAGGACAATTACACATATATGAGCAACGAATCTATGCATGTAGCTTTTGATTGTTTCCCAATAATCGAGGCGTCATTCTTACATAATTGTACCATGGGAGGTGCGGTGATTTTCTCTCGGCCCCTGGGAAAGAATGCCCTGAATCAAAAGGTGCAACAGTTACGATCCGGTAAATTAACAAACGGGGCAACTTTGTAATCAGCAGATCTGCAGTCATTTTTTCATTTTTTTCACCACACAAACGCAGTCATTGGTCGAAATGGGCGAACTCAAACAATTTCGAGCTGCTTGCCTGCAGCCTTGTCAATCTGACATGCGTCACTTGAAAAAGAAAGCCTCAAGCATTTCGACAACATTCGTTGGCCGCCGAGTACAAATGCCCCAAATGCCCCGTTCCAATTTCTAATTATCACGACATCGTTTCGATATTTTTCCTTTTCAAGTCAAATAAGTATAAGAAGTTATCAAAGAACATTGTGAAAACTCATCCAACTCATTCACTCTTGCATACCAATATAAAAGGTCTACATACATCAAGCATTCTACACACTTCACAATGCCAAAATCAAACCAATCATCGCCACCCCCACCTGCCTACACTGATCATGCTGATGTATCTGTAGCAAGTATTGAGACACTGCCAACGGCGCCGGTAAATCAGCCAACTACCTCAATTTCTCATGAGATAGTAGTAGATTCAGCTGCGACGATTCAGCAAGTCGATGCATCAAGTTCAACTATAACAGCACCTGACAATTCAGGATTCATGGCAGGCTCCAATACAGCAGAAAGTGACAAAAATTACCCCGATGGATTGCTTTCAAAACTTGAGAATGTTATTCAGCAGCTAGAGTCGTCCCAGGAAGAACGACTTATAACACGGCTTGAAAATGTTCTATCACGCCAGGCAGAGGCAAATTCCAGTTCGTTAAGTGAGAAGACAGACACCAGAAAACCAATCAAGCTTAAAGACGCAGTCGGGAGACGCTTCAGCTTCCCTTATCACCGATGTGAGACCTGGGCAGTAAGTAGAATTGAGCTCCTCCTGTTTTCTGTCAAATTTATTAACATTCTTAGGGGATCTCAGAACTCATTAAAGCAGCATTTCTTCATGTCGAAATCATCGGCCCACATGTTAGCGAAGGACATTACGATATTATGAATCCGGCTGGAGAAGTCATCCTCCCTCAACTCTGGCAAGATCATGTCCAGCCTGGATGGGAGATCTCCATGTCAATGTGGCCAATTCCTGGCCCTCCCAAGCCAAGATTTCCGACACTAACACCGAATGCACCGGTACATGTTATCCTGGATAGAGTACTTGGACCCGCTCCAAATTGCGTTCGGTCGCATCATCCACCTAGCTATTCTAGTGATTTGTGTGCCCAAGGCAAAGGAACTCGGGGATTATGGCAAAAAATGAAAGGTATATTCACAAGGAAAAAGTAAGTTCGAGAAGAATTACCTTGACTGAAGATATTAACTAACTTTGCCTAAGGATGACTTATGACTCGGATAGCAGCGAGTCTAGTTGTTGTGATTAATTTCCAGTTCATCATTTTCCGTCAGTTTGAGGTCGGGGGATTTGGTCTTGACACGAATGATTTTATTCCATTTTACAGAAGTCAAGTAACTGTTGGACCGTTGAAATTACCAATTATTCAATAATTCGTCATCATTGAAAAATTTTCAAGATAGAGTTATGTCATCGACAGTCGTGCTTGTAAGTGTTTCAAAGTAGATGGATTTTAATGGAATGGCAGGCTAGGTAGGAATGGGCAATGTTGCTGGATATTTCACAATTCTAGATTATCACAAATCAAAATTTTATAAGTTTTTCCCTAATGGCGAGTCAGAGCATTCCTTCACAATTTTATGATCACTTCAAATGAGCTGAAAGCTCCCTCTAGGGCTCTTCACAACATCGCATGAGAACATTCGAGAACACCACTCCTTGTAGGATAAGTACATGCAATGATTCGAGATAGATGCAGCGATTCCATTGTTTCTCCTTCGATATGAGTTACAAAATAACTGGGCTAGGGTGCAAATTTCATGTTTGCGGGCCATTATGACCCGCGATATCCATACGTAGACCGGTATTTCCACCACCACCACTACCTCACCTTCCTAAATCATCAAATTTGAAAGAGAAAAGAAGAAACAAATAAACAGAACAGCAAAAACATAGTACTCCGGGTGGGACTTGAACCCACAACTTTCGACGGTCATAATAATCTGATTTCTCAGAAGAATATAAGATCGACACGCTAACCATTCTGTATGATATTGTCAGTTTAAAACCTTTATTTTCCTTATAGGTAGTAGTCGGATTAACTTACGCGTCACCGGGGTTTTCATGTTTGGCATGTTTGATGGAATTGGTACGGTTTTTTGAATAGTTAATCATAAACTTAAGAATCTAGGAAGGATTGAGTGAATTGCAGTGGGCTATTGTGGAACTTTGCCGAAGTTTGCTGAAGGTATTGTGAGAAGAAACGATGACTTTATCTAACTGTCGTCAAGTCTATACTTGGCACTGTCTCATTGAGATCATTGGCTATAAACAACAAATTCCTCAAACATCTATTCCTTCACAAGGTATCCAATAGTCCGAACTGTAATTCAACAACATAAGATTTTGAATATCTAAAAGTAATCAGAAATTTGAAAAGAATTCAATATTCCAATAAATTCAATATCTCAAATGATTTGAATATTCTAATTAGTTTAGGGATTTAATAATCTTCATTTTTGAACTGCAATCCGGACTATTGAACACTCTATTCCCTAAATGATATCCTATAAGATATCTAGTATAGAAATCTAAATCCTCTATCAACAGCAACTTCTTCTCCCTCGCCCTCTTCAACACTCCTTCCTGGGGCAGCTCTACTGTTAACTCCCTCTACAATTTCCCCTCTATCTAACTTCTTATTCAACCCAATCAAATGGAATCGGAGTATTGTTGCAAAAACAATCGATACCACTGACATTGAAAGGTTGACATACATTGCTTTCGCATAACGAGGTGCATCGCTGCCTGTGAGAGGTTAGAACGATAATTTGCCAATATAAATGCAGCACCAGGGGTAATGAGAGCTTACTAGGATAAAGGTATGGTGAATAAATTTGAGCCACGTTACTCAACGCATTGATACCGGCGAGAGCAGCTGCACGCTTAGATGGAGGTCGAGGAAGTACTATGTACCATTACGTTAGTCTTTGTAATTAACATGGAGCTATTATTCAAAAAACATACCATTTGAAATCCAACTAAGTGCAACAACGTATCCCGAACAGTTCGCTCCCACCATGAGGCACATGGCCAAGTATCTCGGTGCAAACTTAGTCGTGCCAGCTGCAATGGCAAAGCTGATAAAAGCCAAAACCGGAGGTCCAGCAATGTGTAGATACCTTTCACCACTTGCATCTGCATGCCATGCATTACAAAGAATGGCAATAACAGCAATTAGATATGGGGGTGTTGTCAAGAGAAGTGTTTCAATATTGCCCCTGCCAAGCCCTTTAACAACTGATGGGAACAGAGTGGTGACGGTGCCCGCGGATGTAAATCCATAGATAGTGGCGAGAAGAAGCCATGCTTTCGGATCTTTCGCAGCAAGTATGGCGCCGTGTAAAAATGTTTGTTGCTTACTATCAACCCAGTCGTCTTGTCCGATATCTTCTTCTAATCTCCAGGCTGCGAGTTCTTTCTCGTCTTCAGAAAGCCAGCTTGTTGTACGTGGAAGATCGGGCAGGATGAAAAACGCAACCAGCGCTATGAAAACCTGAATTCGTTAGTGAATTTGAACTTCGAAAAATTGGGGAGTCAGGTTATGAGGACGAACTGTAATCGCGCCCTCGACGATAAAAAGCCACCTCCAAGCACTAAGACCTCTGGCGCCATTCAACCCATTTGTTATACCTGCAGTGATCAACCCTGAGAACGCACCCGAAAGTAGAGATCCTGAGTACAAAAGAGCCGTTCTTTTAACAAGTTCTTTACGTGTGTACCAAGCAGAAAGGTAATACAGGCAACCGGGCTAAATTATGATTAGAAGATGATACAGTGTTAGGTGTAGTGAAATATATGACTTACAAAGTAAGCCGCCTCAACAAAACCAAGAATGAATCGACAGGCGAGTAGACCACCATAAGTTTGACACCCAGCTGTAGCCCCCGAGATAACCCCCCAAACTACCATACATCCAGGAAGATAGAGGGATGGTTTGCCAAGCTTGTTAAGAAGGAGATTAGATGGCACTAATCATGTCCTCGTCAGCAATACTCCATGATCTTGCTTGCTTCTGGGCGCGAGAAATTACCTTGCATCAGCAAATATCCCACAAACAAAATACTAACAGAAGTCTGAAACTGATCTCCTGTCAGATTCAAATCTGTTTCTAGTCCAGCCAATTTTGCAGCAGCAATATTGTTACGATCCAGGTAGTTCATAACATAAATCAGAACAATCATAGGAAGTAATCTCGTGTCGACTTTTCGCCTCAGTGAAGTTTCAATCCTCTTACGATCTTCTGGTGTAAGATTGCGTACGTAGGCTGGAGCACGACTAGATTTCGCGGGCGTTGGGACATATTCTACGAACTCAACTTCGTTAGAGTTGATCTTAGTGTCGGTGTCGGTATCAGTTGGGGAAGCGCCAAGGGGTGCCATATCTCATATGATGTAATTCTTGCGGTATTCGCGATTGATAGGAAATGATCTAGAAATTGGCATAAGCTTTTGAAATTATATTGGAGTTTGGAAAGTAACTCTTACTGGATATACCAAGGTAAGATCTAAGTAAAAGATAGCTTGAGAACTCATAATATTGATGAAAGCTATCGCAGCTATAAAGAAATGATACATGGGGACATACAGCTCAATATGCGATATGCGGGGCCCCTCACTTCCCCCGCGTTACCCCACGGCTCACGGAAAAGGACATTGCAACCTTGCCATCACTTATACTCGTAAATCTTCGATAGCAAAAACGTTCGAAAGGCACGTAGTACTGCTAAAGATCTGCATACGGGTATGCAGCTGTTCAAACATGAATCACATTATACATATCCGGTCGGCTGCTACAGAGTGTCCAATAGTCCGGACTGCAGTCCAACAATAAAGATTAATTATTAAATCCCCAAACGAATTAGAACATTCAAATCATCTAAGATATTGAATTTGATTGGAACATTAAACTATTTTCAAATTTCTAACTGCTTTTAGACATTCAAACCCTTATATTATTGGACTGTAGTCCGGAACATTGGATACCCTAAGCTGCTATCTTGGATCCATACAAACGGATGAAGCTGAGGATGAGAAAAGTGTGTAGCGAGTGCACAGCCGGAAATGTCAACGGCATAATGCGGGGATGTAAAACAACCACTGTTGGTGATATTTCCGGATTTAGATGAGGCTTTAGAATGGCTGGCAATGTGACGTGAACAACGCAATCCTACCCTGACACTTACCAGATTGCGTTTGGCCCTTTAATGTTATCTGAGTTGATAAGCTCCTCTCATCTCAATGGTAGGGCCACAGCACGAGAACAGCAAAAAGGGTGTGTTGAGAGATAACAGCGTTACATAGAGCACGAATGAGAACGACTAATACGAGTTGCTTACAATCAAAGATATTGAGAATATTGTACTAAATAGAATAACCTTAAAAATGATGAATACAACAAGCGTACATCGGAGTGATCACCACTCCTTTCTCCAACTATCGATAAATTTCTTGACCAGCCCACTCCCCACAATGTCGCAACCATTCTTAATAGCCACGGACTTTGAACCCGTCTTCTCCGTTTTGAAGACAAGTCCCTGTCGACCAGGTTTGTCATTATCATATTTTTCAGTGAAGAAATCCAAAAGTTTTATCGTTGGGTTCTTATCCGGATCTTGTTCGCTCTCGCTGAGTAGCTTAATCCATTCTCTTTGATTGACAATATCAAACTCTAATCCCGCTGCATGTAAAGCAGGAAGAAGGTCATTGGTCCAGGAGAAAGTGTGTGAGTTTTGTACGTGGTAGACAATGTCTTTTGAGTCCGGTTCATGCATAGATACTTCTGGTGAATAGTTCTCGAGGCCAGCGATCTCCAGAACAGCTTTTGCAACAATATCAACAGGTAACCAGGAAGGTGTCTATGTATCGTTAGTACTGGCATCAAAATTGTACACTACGGTGATTCTCACCTCATCTAGGGCCGGTAAAGCATGAAGCGTTGTAGCACTTCTTATCATCAGTGAGATGGCCTCTGTACTATTCCACAGCCCTTCCATTGTATCTCCAACAATCTGACCAACTCTCAGAACCTTTGCCAGCATTCCAGTCTGTCTCGCAGCTTCTCCGATCACTGTTTCAGTGACTAACTTTGACCGAGCGTATCCCATATTTTGAGCATAATTCAGGTTCGTAATGTATGTTTCCTCAATTATCGCAGGCAAAGGAGTACCTGCTGCCGCTGATATGGAAGAACAGAAGAATAACTTCGCGGGAAAGGGCGTGCAGACAGTGAGGCACAAATTCAAGAGGTTCACAGTTCCTTTGATATGATGCGATTCGAAGCTTTGGACGCCCAGATTAAAGTTTACAGCCCAGGCACAATGAATCACTGTTGTAAGGTTATCTCGCAAGGTTTGAATCATGGTGGTGTCGAGGCCAAGATTTGTGTTGCTGAGATCTGATGGAAGACAATGAATCTTTGAGAATGATTTTGGCGATAATTTCTTGGTTGAAAGAGTATTTCTGACTCTTTCCTCTGCTTGTTGTCGATCCCTAGCTCGGACAAGACAATATATTGTTTTGACGAAGTTTTTGCCTACGAGCTGAGAGAGAACATGTGCCCCAAGTGAGCCGGTAGCACCAGTCAAAATCTTCGGCAAAAGGTTAGTAGGCAACAATAAACTCTTGAACTCATTACTTACAATAGTTTCCCCGTCTACGATCCTGGAACCTGGGACATATTGTTCGAAATGAGAGTATTTTTGAATCAATTCCTCCATTATTTTGATCTCATCCTTCTGCTCTGATACCTCGCCTTTTCGAAGAGAATCTAAGTGTTCAGCTAAGTCTTGCACACTCGGAAACTCAAAAACCACATTCTGACTCGGTACTGCAGAAGCCAGATCCAACTCGCGCAAAATAATACCTCGAACTGCAATCGCTTGCAAACTATCAACGCCTGCCTCGAAGAAATCAGTATCTCTTTCGAGATGCTGGATCCCAACTCGTTCTGCGAAGACACTAAGTAGGAAGTCTTCTAACTGTTCTCTACCCAACTGGAGAGTACCTTTCAAAGAATCTAGTGGTGTCTCAAAGCTGTGATACATAGAATCTATGAGATCTTCAAACTTTTTGTAGAAAGCAGGTCGAATCATGGTTCCTTTATCTGTGCAGGGATAATCAACACCAACGTTTAGAATATGAACCATTTCCTTCGAAATCTGACTGAATTTCTCCACTCTTGAGTTTGCAGCAACTACCACTGGCCAGAGCTTTTCTAGCAATGCTTTTTTACCTATGCTGGTCGCTTTCTCGCTTGGAACGACGATCAAACCAGGAAATGCTCGGCCAACGCCAAACACGCACGCTTCTCTTACCAATTCGTGCTCTCTAATCTGATGCTCGTATGTGATTGGGAGGACTTTCTCGCCATTGACGAGCGTAACACGATCATCTAATCGTCCAAGATATTTCCATGCATTTGGTATTGAAGGATGAGGGGTGAACAAATCACTCGTTTTGAACGAATTTGGAGGATTTTGAGAATTTGAGGTGACTTTTGACGGTAAACCATCTAATACCACACATTCGAATGTGTTCTCTGATTGTTGCACCATTTGAATGTATGGTAAACACGATGGTAAAGGTCTGACATAGTTCCATGCTGTATCTTCTCGTGGACGAAAAGAAGTCATGAGCTGCCCTATCTCGGTACTGTATGCTCGGTCAGAATTTATCGTTACTGATGAAGTTCCTGAAACTTACGCGCCGTAATGACCAACTAAGTAAACTCCAGCTTGTGTCAAGCGGTCTCCAAGATCATCCGGGCAGCTACTTCCCCCAAACAAGACTAATCTGCATCTTCTCAGAGCTTCGATTCCACTTTCGGACTCCGCGAGTAGCTTCAAAGCGTAAGGTACACCATGAAAACTTCCAGGTTTTACTGCAGCCATTCCTTCAATCAAATTCTTTCCCGTCAATGGCAGGTTGGCATTGAACATAGAAATCTCCTTTGCTGAGTGGATCGCTCTAAAGAATGACGATAATCCGTGATTGTGATACAGAGGCAATGTCAAGAATGCCCGGTAACCGAAACTATTGGAGTAGTTGGAGAGACAAGCCGCATGTGTTTGAAAGATTGGTTTTGGAAGCCCTGTTGAGCCCGATGAATGGATTATGAATGAATTACGCGTTGAATCCAAGGCAGTTCCCACAGATCGAGGAAATCGTGGGGTCAACGGAGCTTTGATATCGTATTGAGACTGTCTCAGCAAGGGATACTGAGATACTTCCAGCTCAACTTGAATCAATTTGATAACGTCGTGGTGATTATCTGAACTGACAACTCGCTTACATTTTGTCTTTTCCAGAAGAGAAACGTATGCTTCTGGTGCCAATCGATTAGAAAGCAACAGAACTGCGAAACCCAGGCGTGATAAGGCAAAGATGGTAGCGACGTAATCAAGATTTGACGGTGCTAAAAGCGCAACGACTTCTGCAACAGGACTCTTTGATGACTGTGTTACTATTAGAATGAATACCTAACAGTTGAGTTGCATACTAACACTGGGAATGAGACCAAGTGATGAGTATGTATTTGCACCATGGTCAGCAAATCGATCAAGATCCCTCGCCGTGTAATGAACATAGTCCGATCGTCCCTTCAGGCTACCGGGATATGCTAATAGAGGGATATCTGGAATAGTCTGGCTTCGGTTGTAAATCAAGTCGTCGACAGTGTATAGAAGCCGACTAGGTATAGTCTTTGCGGGTTGAGACGAATTTTCTAACCTCTCATGTGGTGCTGTAAATGCTCTAGTCTCGAATATGGCCGACATGGTTCTGGATTGTCTGAATTGTAAAGGGACAAAAAGAATGGCATGCAGACGTGTGTGTTCTCTGATTGATGAGGCCTCCTGCCCGGATGTATCAAAGCGCTATATATGACTGGAGGAATATTTTTCCTTGGAAGGGTATTGAGCTGCACTGCATAGCCTACACAAGTATCCGTGCCCCAGGTGCATATCCGAGATCCGGAACTAGGAAAATAACAAATCACGGATTATTCTTGGAGTGGGGAAGCGAATAAGAAGCGTGATGATGAACTAATATCCGGAATTATTACCCATTCCCGTGTCCCATTGATCATTTTGATCTCCTGTAAAAATAAAGTCGAAGCCACCCACTCCGCCAGTAACCTATGAAGTAAGCATAGTTTCCATTAAGACTCTATATAAGAACGTACCAAAGAATCAAATTGGCCCCAGCCAGTGAGAGGATCCATAGTCACAGAAGGACTTGACTCGATATAATCGCCATCAGCTCCGTCAATTGAACGTGCTACTGCAATTCCGCCATTCCCATATTCGTGGACCGCATTCGGTGCAGTGATAAGACTTTCACGGTTTGAATGGGAACCGCTCTCGGTCTGGGTAGCATGAGATCCGTGGTTTACTCCGTGTCCTTGGGGGTATGTGATAGCCTCTAGTCTAAGTTCTTCCAGCACTACACTATATCTTTGTGCCAACGATTCATTTTTGGCTTTAGAAGAAATCTGGGAATGACAGCGAACAGCAGCTTCAAAGTATTTGATATATTCCTCTCGAGGATGGTAGCGGTGTTGTATCGTGTATACGTATAGCACAACTACCGCACAGAATGCGAAATAATGAGTGAACTAGTCGAGTCAGGGTATTGCTATAGAGTTATCAGGAATGGCACTTACCCAAAATGCTTGGTACAGTTGCCCGGCCTCTGTCAAATGATTAACGATGTTAGTGATTTCCATTGCAGCCTGTAAACAATTGAAGACATTTTTGTCCACGGAGCTGCCGGTTGAAGTTTCTCTAGAATGGTACGAGTTCCTTTTATGAAGACTGGCAAAATCTCGCAATAAGAAGGGTCGATGAACTAAGATCAGTGCATGCCAATATGAGAGGTTCAGGACATTTCTTTGACGTTGGAATAGAGGTATCAATAGAGACGTATCTACACCCTTAGCATCTAGAAACCCAGTAAACTTCGTGCGCCACTCTTGGAGATTTTTGCAATACTGGTCTGCTAGAGAAAGACGGATAGTGGAAGATGGTGGACGAATGGAATAGAGATCGCGAAGAATATGACTGATTATCTGGGACAGCCTGTAGAGGAGTGAGCTTGCAAACACATAATCGAGATTCTTACGCCTACATTCCATGAGCAATAGGAGCCATCATGATAGACTGGGCTCTAGATTTATTGACGTGAACGTGTCTTGAAGTAAGATCAGAGTCATTTACACAACTCGGGAGTTCCTAAATTGAGGTCTTAGAATCTTATCTGGTAATCGCGATCGTTAGCCTGATATAGGGATGGCTCACTTGATCTATATCATCATCGTGAAAAGTTCGAGGTCTTCCAAGAGCTGCACTTAGATAGTTGTCCAGTGTGTATGCACACCAAAAAACTCGCTTTCTGCATTCTAGTTCAATCATATCCACATTATTGTGAGACTCTAAACGTCTCTTGCGATGGATACCGAGAGCGAGGATCAGATGAGCCGTTGTTCCGAATAAGCTCCAACAATGGTTGACCCTTGATTGTGATAAGAGATAGAAGCATTGACACAGCCGAGCTTGAACACTAGTTAAAAGCACTCCTCCAGTTTCAGATGTCAGTTGACGATCAGCGGCGTGGAAGTATCGGGAACTACAGTATTGTTAGCTTGAACAAAATAACATAATGATAATTGATTCAATTTCAAAGTATAAAAGTTCTCGGAGTACCAGGCTGGATATGAAAGCTATCTATGCTCCACCATAATTCGATGACCAGAAACATTCAATATTTGAGTGCGATCGAGAGTGATTTGGCCAATTAAAGAGCCGGAAGTCTCTCGTGAAAAAAATCAATTCTTAATCATTGGGCATCTCGCAGTATTTACCTCGTATCAATATCATTCTGTTTGCCAACGCCAGGCATGTAATCTCTTGCTTGAGCAAAAACCATAAATAAAAGAGCCGTTCGTCCTTTGGCACCGCTTTTCCGTTGAAAAGTTCCCAGATTATCGTAAAATTCATGTACCCAGAGTTCAATAGTTGGGCGATGTAGAAAGCGATGGGTCGGAACTGCAAAATCAAAGTATCTTGCAACAAGATTCTCGGCGTCGGATTTTGGGGGAAGTACGAAAAAAGAAGGGTCAAATTCTGGTAGGGGAGCATCCCCAAATGTGAATATTGATGAATCCTGGGAGAGTGTGATCTCTCGGTGTAACTTCTTCTGCACTCTCAAGAGAAAAGAGGCCCCAGAGGAAGGACCCACGTAGTGTCCCTGGAGGTCAGTTTGCGGAGGCTCTGGTGAGTTCCGAGATGATTGCATTCTCGAAATTGGATTCGAGTTCTCAGCGATAGTAGGCTGGAGCCGGGCCAATGTTGATGCAGCTATAGCTACATCATGTGAGATACTGGTAAAATCTCCGCTCAATTGGCTATGGAACGAATTGTGATGATTTGGGAAAGGTTTGGCAGCTTCAATCACGTGTTCATGTTCAACACTGGTAGAACTTTCGGCATTTTCAGAAATACCTCCGAGATGTTCAAGGTGTTCTTTCTCTGTCGTTATTGGAGGTATTCTCCCACGCCTATAGGCTGCTGTGAACTCACAGATCAAACCAGCAGTTGTACAGAGATTGCAAGGTTGATTTCCGCTGCATCTTGTCTTTTTTCTTTGAAATGCATTTGTGAGATGTCTTTTCCGCCAAACGTGGGGTTTCACTCTCTTACCTTTTACAACGATCGCAAGCTCGACTTACACGTATTCTCTCAGTCTCATCCCTTTTCCGTCTTTTTGCTGCGGGCGCCGTTTGAGTCTCTGTGCTCTCGTCCCTTGGATGAGCTACCTCAGCTGTTGGCGGAGAATTCAACGAAGTGTGTGGTTGTCGAGCTTCCGCCATTATGATTTGCGTAGTGCAAACTTTCTCAGATCCGAAACATAGAAGAATACTTCCGAAGGGGTCTGCAGGATAATGGTTCATAGAATTGTCTTTGGTCCGGATATTTGAAAGCTGGCGGTGCGGGGTAGTTAAGCTTTCCGGCTAAAGCAAATGACAGGGGTTTCGGGTCTCCCACTTTGGGCTCAAGCGGCAATTTCAAAATTAGTTGCTAGCAGATATCCAGAACAATCCTGGCTCGGATGAGTATTCTGCTCTTACCTTTTCCGAGCTTACATACGGAAATGACCATTTATTCGATCTCTGCAGAAAACAAAATTATTGGGTGAAGGAATTGAAATATCATCTTTTGAGCTATTTTACCATTCTCTAATTTCACCGCCTGGGCCAATGAACCCCGGGCTCACCCAAGGCTCTGCTCCTTGAGAAAGTCTACGTACTTGCTCCTCATCAATATTTATGCCAAGTCCTGGACCCTTCATCAAATCAATATAACCGCCGGTTACCTTCCAGACCTCCGGATTGGTTGTGTAACTCGTAAGATCTTGCCCACCAACATTGTAATGGATACCCAAGCTCATTTCTTGAATGACATGGTTTGAGCAAGCTGCCGCGATCTGAATATTGGCTGCGAGAGCAATAGGCCCTAATGGGCAGTGCGGCGCGAGAGCAACGTCATAAGTCTCGGCCATAGTGGCGATACGTTTCATCTCACTGATCCCACCACAATGACTAATGTCTGGCTGTAAAATATCTATAGCACCAGCTTCAAGGAATGGTCGAATATCCCATCGACTATGGAGACGTTCACCCAGGGCAATTGGGGTGCTTGTCAGTTGCGAAAGGTCTTTGATTCCACCAATGTGTTCTGAAAGTAGTGGCTCTTCCAAGAACATTGGTCGATGTGGTTCTAGAGCCTTTGCTAGCTGCTTGGCCATCGGCTTATGAACTCTACCATGAAAGTCAACTCCAACATCCATTCCAAGCTCTTTGACAGCTTTCACTCGTTCTATACAGCTATCCAGGGCAGATGGCGAGTCAAACCACCCGAGATCCTCTGTACCATTCATTTTGACTGCTGTAAACCCTTGGTCTTTTCTAGCCTGACTACTCTTATTAACTTCTGTCCGTAGAGGCTTGGGATAACATACGCTTGGCCAGCAATATCGGAAGGTCTATCTCCACCAATCCAGGCGTATACTTTAATCTTGTCCCTGACTTTTCCACCCAGTAACTGATAGATGGGTACATTTAATCTTCTAGCTGGAGAAAGAATCAGTTCAAGTACTCAGATGGATTGATGAAGCGTACCTTTCAAATCCCACAAAGCAATATCGATTCCGGATAATGCGCTCATGAGAACCGGGCCTCCACGATAGAATCCACTTCTCCAAGACATTTGCCATATATGTTCAATATCACTACAACTAGTTATTAGATGTACTAATACGACACCTTAAGTCCACATACTCAGCTTCCATGCCCGTGTATCTCGCGATATAAGCGTCTAAACAACCCTCAACAGCTTGGGTATGACCCTCAAGAGAGGCTTCGCCCCAACCTACATTGCCACCTTTGTCTGTGATTTTTACAAAGAGCCATCGAGGTGGTACACGAAAGTATTCGATAGATGCTATCTCCGGCATAATGAAATCTGTGATAAATGTGTAACTGTGGGCGTGCAAGTCAGAACTATATGTGGTTTCAGATGAATAGCCGTCTGATTCCGAAGACCCGAAGGCCGGAAGTAAGGTGGGGTAAGGATGCAGTAGATCTGATGATCCCGGGTAAGTATTGCATCCACAAATTTGAATCCGGTCATGAGCGGGGTGTTTTATTGCAAGGACCTGGCAAATTAAGATGTTCTATTTTACTATTCAACGATAACTAACATAGCATTCATGCGGCGCGCAACTTCCTTTGAGATTCTTTCCAATCTTCAATACTCTTTCTCAAACTTTCTGGGCTGACCTCGCCAAAAATATCCACTCCAAGCCGTGCTGGGAAATTATATCGATGGTTTCGGTCCAAAGAACATATCTTCTGGAACGCATCATCTGGCAGTTCAAAGTCTAGCAATGGAATTAGCTTACCAAATCTGTGGATACTGAGTATGGAGGTATCACTTACCTTGGAAATTATCGTTTATACGCTCTGGTGTAACGGATTTTGGAAGAACAATAGTGCCTCTCTGGACAGCCCAGCTGATAAGTAGTTGCGCTGGCTGCTTTCCCAAACTTTTCGCGAGGGAAATCACAGTGGGGTCATCTACGCCTCTTGGCAAGTTGTATATATTATTCCCAAGAGGACTGTAGGCGGCAACTGCAATATTCTGGGACTTGTGCCAATTCAACAAATCCGGTTGTTGCAAATAAGGGTGTGCCTCAATCTGATTGACGGCCGGTGGAATTTTGGCAGTTTCTAACAAATTTTCGACCTTCTCTCTGGTGAAGTTGCTCACCCCGATACTTCTAATCTTTCCCTTTTTGACAAGGTCTTCCAAGACTGCCCACGTGTCTTTGATTGGAACATCGATTACAATGATTTCCTCTGTTTTGGGGTCAACCGGGAATCTTTCCTTGGACTGCGGAAAAGCAACTGGCCAGTGGATCAGATAAAGGTCAAGATAATCAGTCTGAAGGTCTCGTAAAGATGAATCAAGCGCGGCTTCCACATCTTCAGGCTTGTGATCTGTATTCCATAATTTGCCTGTAACCTTAATACGTTTCAATCAGCACATAATTAGTAAAGAAGTAACGTGTCAGTGCTCACAAATATGTCTTTCCTGTCTACCCCTGATGCTTTGATACCTTCTCCGACTTCCGTTTCGTTCCCGTATACAGCTGCTGCATCGATATGGCGATATCCTGTTTTGAGTGCATGTGCAACAGCCTCCTTGACTTCATTTGGTTTTGACTGCCACGTCCCTAGACCAACCACTGGAATGCTGTATCCTGAGTTCAACTTGATGGAGCGATTGAGGGCCATGATGAAATGAAATCGCGAGAATAGCTGCCAGTATTGTTCCATGACACATTGGCAGATACACGAGATTTTAAAGGTAAATCAGAGCTACTGTGGATACATCAATAATGCATCAATGATGTCTTTTCGACTTATCCGTAGGCAGGTAGCCCGGGTATGCTTTTCCGTAAGCATTGGTGGATAAAGAACATGTGCAGTTCCGCACCTGATCATAATCGAATGATCCGATTAATCAGATAAATCAGTATGATATTGATCCTCTGATAAAATGGAGGCGCCTCTCTCATACATTCAAGTCGAGTTTGTTGATGAGTTTCTTGAAGTGAAGCTTTGGGTCCTGAGACGTGCAATCAAGTAGTGATGACTAATCACCGTGAAGTGCCTCCCGAGGGAGTTTTTGTTCCCGTCCCGACCTTCTTCAAGCCATCAACAACACCTCTCTCTACAAATCAAGCAGCAGTAGATGTTTCAACTCAGGTTCAACACAGTATTCACCTTGCGAAGAATGGGATTCGTGGGCTTGTGCTTCTTGGGAGCACAGGAGAAGCAATTCATCTTTCACGCGCTGAACGATCCGAATTGATAGCTGGTGTTCGAAATGGGCTTACCTCCGCAGGCTTCTCAAAATACCCAATTATGGCAGGCGTGCTAACGAACTCTTTAAATGAAGCATTAGAATGGTTGGCCGATGCAAAGGAAGCTGGAGCACAATGGGGTCTTGTGCTTGCACCTGGATATTTCGGTCCTGCTGCGAACCAAGAGAACATTAAAGAATGGTACAAGATCGTGGCAGATGCTAGTCCTATTCCAATCTTAATGTAATGTCCATCTCTCTCTCGTGTCGTCATACAAATCTAATTCCCTACCTCTGCAGCTATCATTATCCTGGAGTTACAAACAACGTCACAATAAGTCTCGAGACTTACACGGAGCTCGCTGCTCATCCCAATATCGTTGGGTGCAAGATGTCCCATGGAAATGTTTCCCATCATCTGCAAGTCTCCTTGACGCCAAATATCAATCATGAAAACTTCCGCGTATTCAGTGGGTTCGGCCAACAGCTTGGCCCTATTGTACAATTTGGCGCGGCCGGTGTGATTGATGGGCTTGCCGCAATTTATCCTCGAACAGTTGCACGTCTTTTTGAACTTGCGAAAAAGCGTCCTATTGAATCCGCAGAATTGCAAGAGTTGCTGTCGCTTCAGTTCTCTGTGAGCCGCGCAGAGGAATTTGTTGTGAGATGGGGAATAATCGGTATCAAGGAAGGGGTTTATCGAACTTTAGGTATGGGCAATTTGGAAGGTGGAAGATTGCCCTTGAGGGGCAAACTACCTGAAGGGGAATGGCAGTCCTGGCATTTTGCCACTAGTGCCATGGAAAAACTCGAAAGTTCATAAGTTTTCACAGCTTATGATGTTTTCAACAATTGTCAATCTCTCACATTAGCTGAATTGAATGTTGTAAGTAGAGCAAGGTTCAAATTAAACACATTGTTGAAGTAGTTGGCATCCCTTGGGAATAGATTCTTCCAACTGTGGGCTAAACATCCTGCCATATGATGTTCTCTCCACTTCCACTTCATCTCCTCGATATTAATTTTTGGGGGACTATGCGCAAGTCATCTACTTCATCTGTATTTCAAGATGGCCACTTGCCTTCTGATATTCACTAAACTCTCAAAATCGACAGATCATGAAAGGACTGATTGGAATGCAATATCTCCTTTCTTGACAGTATCTTCACCAAGAAGTCCCCTCCTTGCTGGGGATATACTTCACGCATCAATGCGCCTCGTGCTCATTAACTTCTACTTATAAGTCCTATTTCAATTCTCAAATTCTGCCACTCATCCACTTCTTACCGTCACTAAATCCTTACTTCGAGGGATGCTGCGGCGCATTCTGATTGTTCTCGTATAATGCATATTTGACATATTCAACCGCCGCGTAATAATCAGAATCATACTTCCAAGTCAGGAACCAGCTATTTTATTGAAGAACAAATCTCCCATTGAGAACACGTCTACGCAAAATTGCCCCAAAACTACTGGAATTTTTGCGTCCAGAACAAAAGTCGTTGGCCTACCCAAGATGCGAACAACTGGCGCTTTAATCTTCCGTTTCTTTTGCGTAGGGTGCTCCGTTGATCAGGGGATTTGAGTCTCTAGATCAAAGGTCTATAGATGAGCTGTGCGAACAAGAAATCGTGGTAGTACTTAGGACAGGTACTCAGTAAGTTCCACAATTGGTCATACATTTAGGAAATATGCTCCGACATTTTCAAGGGGTGGATATATCGTTCTTCTCGGATTCACACAGAAGCATCGGAGCATTTGTAATTTATGATGCGTAAAAAAGCAATTGATCAGGAAATTCGAGAGATCCACCGCGACACTCAACGACATCGAACTACTTGGATAAGAGATAACGGAGTTGAAAGAAGACGGGAAAAAGAGGGAGGGAAGATAGAGATAGAGATAGAGACTAGATAAGTATAAGTTCATTCATTTAGTAAAGGGGCCCATTCCTTGAGACCGGATGCAAAACGGTGTCTTTTCATTAAGACGGATAGTTATGCCATTTGGCCGAATTTTATCACTCTCGATTACTCAACATCTTTCCCTTCACTTATCATTGAATGAATGACCTGACAAATTCTACCACAGTGACTTAGGAAACTCGACTCTGCCAGAGTTCTCTATCTTGGTGTCGGATTTATGCATGAAGAAACATTTCGCTCATGGCGGAAATGGGTACATTAATTCAAACGCTGCCGTGAACATGTGGCTGCGAACCGGAACAATAATATGGATGGTGAATGTGAGAATTTTCCGATTGTCTATATGCATACGCGTTCCTCTTGTAGTTTTTTGTGAGTTCAAGATTAAATATGCATATCTTCAAACTTATCAGCGATACTGACCAGAATCAGGCTGTGGAGATGTTGCCTTGGCAAAGTGCCTTTGCGAGTACTGCGTTAATCTTACCGGGTCCGTCCCTTTACCAACGGTTACCAACCTACTACACTTTCTTATGGCCCAAAACAGCACTGGTGTCAGCCAGCTATCACCATGCATCATGTTATGCCGTCAAGAGATAATTTGGATTATTTGATTGATAGCCCAACGTACACTGAGACAGATAGTATTGAAGGGGCGAGGAGAGAAGAGCGGGAGAACGTAATGCTACAATTTATCAGGAGAGGTACCCGGAATAATCGAAAATCACTAGCAAAGAGTGAACAATATTGAAATGGCACTTGGTGAAACGCAAGAGATGAGCACGGAGAGGGGTAAGGCGAACGGAGAGAAGCCTAGGGGAAACCTTCTCTCGGTATCAACCAACGATGAAGAGGTAGTGATACTGTGCAACTTTGAACAATATCAAGCACTTAATCCGAACACAAACAAGCTGCAAAGAGTTGGTGATGACGATTTTGGTAATGGAAAGGAGGGGGATTCCCGTGGATCTGTCCCATCAACACAATCTTCTTCGTCGGAGGAGAAAGAGTAGAGAGACAAACAGAACCGTGATCGGTCATCTAGCATTGATTCCGAACCCTACAAATCACTTGAAAGCTATAGTCGGGCATGTGAGGACCAAAAAGATTGCCTGAAATGGGTCTACTACGACAGGACATGTAAGCGGCGATTTCTGTTCCACTGTGCAATTACCAAGCTCCTACTGATGGAAAGGAAAAATGAAAAGGGAGGGGGGAGCCAGAACAAGTTGGATGGAAAATTGGATGGCTTGTGGATAATATTAAGGGATGGGTGGAGAAGAACAGGTACCAAAAGGCGGACTGGAATACTTGAGAGGAGCTGGAGTCGGAAACAGACCACAACATGCAGCTTATATATATATACAGGATATGATCACATGTACTAAAGCTGAGGGTTAGGTTGGGTTGGGTCAATGGATTAATGGTTTACTAACAGCATATGAGGTGGCATTTGCAGTCGATTGGCGTTCCTCTTTCAAGAATATGTTGGGTATTAGCCATGCTTTATGGATGAAACTAAATCAATTCTGATACTTCACTCATGATATCTTCTTCATACCACACTCCCTCCGATTTCGAAATGCTCTTCCATTCATTTCAGTCGTGATGATCGAGTTCCCTGATTTCATGCCGTAGATTCGGCAGCGATCCGACAAACAACCCCTCCCGCTAGGCCTGTACCATGCTGACATTGCACATGAGATAGAATTTTTAAGCATAGATTCCTGGGACCCAGAATATTTGCGACACAAAATCCGTCTTCATATACACTAGCTATCACGATGATATTTACCGACAAATTAGTTCAAATCAACTTTCAATCATGCTGCAACTTACAACTGTATTATTGGAGGTCGATAATGATGGGGCTAGGGAGAAATGTAAAGTCCGTGCATAGTATAATTAGATGGAATTCGATTTCGATATACTTTATTTATTTATTTATTGGGATTGTCGGTGTGCAACAAGAGATATCTGGATATCTGTTGTATCTCACTCAGAAGCCATCTCCAATTGAGATCATCACTGACATGTCGCTCCTTCCTACCCAATTGTCAGCTTCGAGCTTACAAAATGGACGATAGTGCTATCTACATTTGTAGTACAATGTAAAATCGAAAGGCGGCGACTTTACTTCATCTGATTCCGGTACATGATGTGTGTGAAACATTCATCTGTGTGGGAAGTTCCTGGCTGGCCGACAGCTACTAGTTAGTTGATAGCTAAATAACGCACAGAGCTCCGATAAACCGTATTTTGGAGATTCATAATAACGAAGGTAGCTGTTGAAATTTTCAAATTATTCTTCCCTCAGTCTGTCCTTGTGCTCCTGATATCGGAATCCAACAGAAAATAGAAACTTCACATTTTTGTACGGGGTTCCCTTGTAACCTCTAAGTCTAAACGTCATCGAAGCCGAGTTCAGCAAACAAAATATCAGAAGCTTACTACCTCGAAATTGCTTCAACGACAAACGCCCTCGAAATCTTGGACATTGTGGTCAGTAGGGAGGGGAACCTTTGAGAAGTTTCTAAGGAAAGCACGACTTAACTCAGCAACGCAACGATCTACCAACCATGACATCAACAATAGTCGGAATAGACCATCTGCTTCTTGGTATGTTTTTTCCGTCGTTTTATTCGAATGTAATCCCTTAATAATGAAGCTCCAGGTACGCAAGAGCTCCTCCTCGCGATTCCACACCTCATACGTCCAATTCTTCTTACATTTGCTCTGTTCTTTGCTGTGTGTGTATTTATGTGCGCAGTTGCATATGCTTTTATCGCCGTGAAATCAAGTTTATATACGATTGTCAAGGATTCGGATGATATCTGCTCGAAATGGATGGAGAAGATTGTCGCTAGTGATGAATTTATTGAAATAGGGGTATTGGGGTATGTGTTTGTGGTTGCATTTGGGGTAGGGAGGGGATTGGATCTGGTGCTTGGAGTTTGTTGGTGAGGGAGCGAGGGAGCGGGGGGGTAAAGGGTAGGACAGACGGACAGGTTGCTATGAAATGAAAGCATGGTCGTTAATTGCAGAGAGTCAATATCTTGATGTGCAGTGTTTAGGAATTACAAGAAGCCGTTGAACAATCTTTTCAGCCCTTGGTTATGATGATCAAATTGGGAACCCGTGGAGAAAGGGTTGATGGAATAGATGATTCGAGTCTTTTGGACCACAATCGTGCTTTTGTTTACTAAAAAAATCATCTCAAAGCAACAGTTGGCCAATAATATCGGTGGAGAGAGGATGTCATCTCTGCTCTCATTTGGATTCCCAGTAGATAGATGCCAGAAATATCCATCGCCTTTATGTTACCACTTACTCGGAACAGGGCATTCAATAGTCATCATGTAACCCAACAATTTTGAATTTTCAATGTCTGAATGTAATTAAATCATTTGGATAATCCTAAATATTAAATATCTTGCGAAGATTGAGTGGTCTTGAGCTATTGAATCCTCTTGACTGACATACTGCAGCCCAGACTGTGGGAAGCACAGATCTAACAAAAGCTTCCAAGGAGAAGTCTGGGATATTTAACACCAAATGTCGAGAGATCACAATTCATGCGCGATTTTGGGTGTAGTCAAGTAGAAATTGGAAGTAACATGGAATTCTCACACTAATCAATTTTTATAGCCACAGGAGAGAAATTATTGTGCGCAGAAATCTTAAATTGAATATTTACAAGTAATCAAAAGTATATACATCTCGAAGAACTCAACCCCAAAACATCACCCATCAAAAGTCGACGAATGAATCTCCCCCGAATCTCGTTCCATTGCAACCTTGCAACCGATCTCCCACTAAATAATTTAGTAGGTAACTTTTCCGAAACCAGCGTTGGCAGTAACGCTGGCGACAACACCGCTGTATGCGGAGGCAGAAGCGATGTTCTTTCCGGAGAAATCGGAGAAGAAGCTGGTGGTGGAGGAACTGAAAGTACCAGAAGAACCGAAACCGTTGACTTGGCAAGTGTGTCCAAGATAGGCGGAACAGGCTGCGTTGGCGGTGGTAGATGGAGCAGTGAAGAGCTCACCAGCGATTGGAGATTCAGCGACGACTGGAATATTCTGGAAAACGTTGCCCTCAGCGACGACATAGGCACCGGCACCGATCTCGAACGCGTGTCCGGAGTTGTCGTACCAGTAGTTGTTGACGGCGTGGAGGATGGTGTTTCCTTGCACCTTGGGGGAACGTCCAGATGTATGGTAGATATAGTTACCCTTCATGGTGACCATATCGTTGGAACCATCGAGGTAGATACCCCAGTAGTGGTATCCGTCACAAGTGGCAGAGTAATCAGAGACACCGTTGATGTAGTTGTTGGAGAGAGTAACACGGTTGGAAGCGAGCGTACCAAGAACGATGTGTTGACGGGCGATATGGTAAGTGGTGACGTGATCAATCCAGATCATATCAGCGTCGTTAATAGTAATAGCGTCACCTCCCCAGACGTACTTAGGGTTGATCTCTTCGATCTTGATATTTCTGAATCCAGGGTTAGTATGATTGTAGCTAGGTTGACCTCGTACACTACTTACTGGATGATGATGTTGCTAGCACCGGAAACCATACGGAGACCCTTTCCTTGGATGATACCAGTGGAACCCTCACCGATCAAAGTCTTGTGGGAAGCAACCAAGATACCGAGAACACCAGCGTTGTCGTAACTGACGCTGGCAGTTGGAGCATCTGGCTCATAGTTCTCACACCATCCACTGGCGCCATCGATAGCAAGTTGGCAGTTGGATGCAGTACCCCATGGTGCACATCCAGTGGCAGTGGTGGTACCCTCGGTTCCTCTGAAATCGAAGGTCTTGGTGAGGACGATGACACGAGGGGAGGAGTCTCCCAAGTATGAAACGAGTTCGGCGGTTGTGGTTGGGTAGACAGCAGCTGCGGAACCACCACCAATAACACCCTTGGCGAAACCTTCTGCGGCTCCGTTGACTGCGACGGCAGCAGAAACAGTTTGTGCGACTGCGGCAAGCGCGGCGCTGAAAAGAGTGAACGACTTCATAGTGAAGTCAAAGAGTGTGGAATATGTATTGAGAAGTGAAGAGAGATCGTTGGGATGAGGAGAAAAGAAACTTGATACAGGACTTACATTCTGTTTATATAACTTTTTGGTAACTTGCCATTTACTGTACTAACAATGACTGTTGCCCCCCTCAATTAGAGAATATAGTAAGCCAAGAACCTAGGGTGGGAATTTGATGGGATCTTAGAGGATGCTAGGTTGAGGTTCATCACAAAAGACCCCTGTCACTGATTGAACATGGATGACGGATTGAACTTTGAGTGGCATGCCCACCTTTTGAAGAAAGAAGTTCTTTTCATCCAAACTCTCCAGGAGATAGGTGGATACTTCTCGGAATCATCCAACGTGGTACGCATCAGCGGAAGAACTTGTTGTCGAGTGCAGTACACGCGCAAGGTGGTCATGTTTCATTTGAATCCATGATATATCAAATAGGCTTAATGTTCTGAACAATTTTGGTCTACGAAGTATAGACAGGTGCAAGGTTGTAATTCACATTAGCTAGGGGTTTGTTGCCGCCTCTCGCTTTTGAAGCTCAAACACCTTACTCCGTACACTCGCATTGTAAAGCTATTTTGAAATGGAGCAAAGGCTACGTATCAAACCATGTACGTCAGCCTTGATCATCTAGTTGACAAAAAGAAAGAGCGTTTTTGGTGTCAATTTGCTAACATACAAGGTATGTTAGCAAATTCCCGAATAAGGAAAAGAGGTCTCTAGATTCTTCCAGGCACCCTGCTTCCATCGATGGTTCTAAGAAGGCCAAATAGTCAGCTGCCGGGTTTGGAGGGAAATTATGTTTACCGTTGAATTTACATTGTGTCATGGTAACACGAAATTCCTGCAATTGCAAAGACATTTTCAAGCATTGTGCATCCCATTCTCTGAAGAGTTCCAAAGAACATTCTTCAAATTTGGAAAATATATTGCAACTGATTGTAATCATGCATCAAGGAGGCTCGTGTGCCAATTGTGGGGGTTTCATCGCGGTGAATAGGATGAGTTGGGATGCAATCTCCATTTTCTATCCCTGAATCCACACGAGGCCAAGTATCTTGATTGGGGCGGTGGGTCGATCAGTAATTGACGACACACCGGGACGTCGTTGATGGCATGATAGTATGATGATACTAAATGTTGAACCCTCGCAAATTTGATTTCAAGAATTTTCTGTGTTCAATGCCAAGATGGAATATAGTATCATTAATATTCCGCCAAATACCGTTCAAACAATTGCCGGCAGCAATAGATGCAGCCCTAGATGGAATCCTGATCAGCCAAGGTCACAAGAACTTAGGCAACGCGCGTACCCGCTGCCGTCGCCAATTATTGTTGCTAAAGCTCTGGGCGATGGGAATAGCAGCAACGACATTCGAAATATTACACATTTGTTTTTTTTTCCGTCGATGTTTATGGAGTTTGTGGTAAATTCAGGGGACGAGCTTAGACGCTTGGCCTTGTTTCATGATTTTATCACAACAAAGTTGGCGGATCCCTTGATTTGGTTAACCGCTTTCCGCTTATATAGGAGGCAATACTGAGGTTACAAGGTATCAAAATTACAGAGAAAGCAAGAGAAGAGAGCTTCGACTCCTACTTTCCGCTGTATCCACTACGTCGCCGAGAAGCCGAACCATATTCATGAACGGATCTTCACTGGGACTTGAACTCAGTTTAGGAATAACTCTAATAATTGAAGAAAAAAACCCATATTCTCATGCTCTCCTATCAATCTCCCACTCAAATAATTACTCTACATGATTGAAGGTGTTATCATTGAGATTTAATCTTTTGTAATTAGCCGGAGTAGCCCCCCAGGCTAACCGTCAAGCAAGTTGAGATGGTACGAAGAGTGGGTATGCAATTGCGAACGCCAAGGCAATGTGATTTTTAAGTGGCTGAGTGGCTTACGGAATGTTTTGCCCGCAAACTAATAGCTAACATACACCTCTATCTCGGAAATCGAATGGACTGCTCGTGAATAATGCAATCACCCCCTTTCACTTCCTCTGGTACGCAAACAGAACCAAGTGACACTGGGTAATCAACGAACTCCTTCTGGAAGGTGTTTTTGAGGAACGTCTGGTGACTGTGACATTTCGGGCATTTCGGGCATTTTGTCTGGAGCAATTACCAAGTACAGATGGTCCTGTGTAGATCAAACTCCTAAAAGCACCAAAAAGAAACATGCGCTGCAACTACTCTTCCTCGAATCAGATACATTGAGAGCCTCCTAAACTCCCCATGACTTGATTTTACTCCATATGAAGATCCGTCACTCCCGTCGCTAACATCGGAAGGATAGTGCCTACTACCCAGAGCCAGACTCGATAACGTCTGATCTCGCCGGCAATCGAACAGATCTGGTATAGCCACTAAAATGCGTCGGAGATGCCTCCAGACCCAAGCAAAGCCTCAATTGGTGGCTTCATTTCAGCCCTGATTTCTATCCACACCTTTGATGCTGGTGGAGTTATTTTGAATGGGGCATCAGAAATTGATTATGGACCATAGACCGACGCATGGGCCAAGATAAGAGGAACAACTGAATGGCATTCATGCAACATCTGAGGGATGTCTGTCGGTCTAGAAAGGGGTCAAGATGATGAAGAAGGCTCAAAGTCTGGGCTCGCAGGCAGATGAGAATGCGCACAATGAGAGCACACAAATATTAAAATGTGATCAAGTTTCCACTGTCCGAATGATTAAATCCTTGTGCGAGTACGAAAGTATACATCAAGTGATACAAAGTACCATGTTGCTAGCAATTTGCTACATGCAATAGTTCCGCAAGGATAGTCTCAAGCAGGTTCTTGATGCGCTTACTGAGGCGCATTTCTTGTCCTTGTTAAAGTTTATTCGAGGGAAATTGGCACACTCTTCACGACCACCGGAAAATTAGAATTCATCGTCCAAATAACGTAATTCAGCCTGCGGCTGATATCAGTGATATGCGAATGCTATCACCCGTAGCTGAGCCGTCAAGGTTGGGCTTGGCAACCCCGGCATTATAATCATGCCATTCTGCTCGTTAGAGTAATACTTATGGCCGCGTATGGCCCGAAGTCGGCAGCTCAGGAAGTTTAAAAGAATGTTAGAATTCCGTAGCTCTTGGCGTTACACGCCGCGGAGCGAGATCTTAAATTTCAAAATCTTTGGCAAGTGTAAGCTTTCGAGTGATGGCTTATACGTAGCATTTTGCATGTTGTGACGAATCTCTTTACTTGGCGGATTTCTACAAGGGGTAGAAGTAGGCAAGCTTCGAGCAAATAAGCCTTCGGAAAGTTTGCAAATTCCTCGGTCTAAGCTACAATCTACACTCGAGTACTTTGAATATCGAAAGATTTTCTAAACTCAGATAAGATTGGATGCAACTAAAAGGTTTTGGCTTTCAATGTAAGATATAAATTTCTAAGAAATTTATCTTGTGATATGCGTTCAAGTTATGATGACCCCAGGCGAGTTAATCCAGTAGAAGACAGCAGCAGGCCTATTAGAGTGCCATCAATGAACATGTAAGCAGTTTAGAATGCGACGACTAGCTTGTTCAGAGCTTTAGTCGAATGAAAATAAATGTAGGCAACCTACAATATGTGTTATTTTGAGGTATCAGTTTAATATCCTCAATTCATATTATAGTCTTGACAAAATCCGAGAATAGCTGCAGACCGTACCCAGTATTCCGGAGCTGGATCCCATAATCGAAAGTCATCGCTGTTTGATCTGGATCAGAACGTCCAAGTGATGCAAAGATTATATATCTCTCTTGTAGGTTCATTTGTAATCGTTTGAATGATTAGAAATTCAAGGTGACTTGGTTGTGTTATATCATTTTAGTGTAAGTCTTTCCTTAACTTTAAATGCCAGTCATAAAACACTTTATATACAAAAGCAAGCAGTTTCTCTCCTCCTCTCCCTCTTATTAAATTCAGAAAAAGATTTTGACATCTGTTCAATTGCGCAACACCTTGCATACACTTTGCGAGGGCAATGAAAGTAATACTATCCCATCAGTCTGAACAAACGTGCCTGACTTGCTAAGCTCCCCAACCCCAAATAGTATTAAATCATTTCGTATATCTATAAGAATAGCAAGTGGCATTTTCGAATAAGTGGCTTCACATGGGCAGTATTAGAAATAAATGTCGTATATTCAAAGGGGGGATGACTATTCACTTAAACTTTTAGAAACTCCTAGAGATCCTGAAAGTATTTACAGAACAGCGGCCCAATAATTTTAGTCAACGTGGCGTAGATTTTCAAGGTGAGATGAAGTCAACCTTCTGTATAGTCGATGAAAGCTGAAACTTACAGATTGTTGACGCTTGATAGCTCAAGTAAACATGCAAGATTTATCGCTCCGCCACTCGGAATGACTTCTTTGTTTGCCAATATAGACTTACAAGTCCTAGTCTCATTGTTGCGGATCGTATCGCCAACTCTAATGGGGGCAATAGCAATGGATTTTCCGAAGAGCATTCGTTCGGAAGAAAGGTTTGTTCAAATTGTAAGATCATTTCTTGAATGGTCTGTACCTTCCAAGCAGGCCTTAGCCCTACAGCTTCTCTTCTTGTCAATACCAATCGTTTCTCCTCCCATCAAGCTCCTAAGAACGCTACCAGAAGTAGATGTATCCTGCATGACTGCAAATCTAAGCTTAGCAAATATCCCTTTCCTCTCTATACACGCGGTCATTCAGTATGTTCTTTTGAAACTGCGGAGAGGGCTTCTGGTGAGTTCTTGGCCGACGTGAATGTGGCTAGAGTAAATTATTCCACGGAACTAGAGAAGGCTTTCTCATCCCGGCCTGGATTACCAAAGTTGGCCCAAGCTCATTATTCAATTTAAAGTCTGGAAAAAAGACCATTGATGCCTCTTGATTCTTTGAAGAAGTGAGTCCCTCTAGCATGGAACATTTCAATCAATCAGCATTGAAAATGGAAAACTTCGGAACAGCGTTCCCAATTCGAAATTGAATCGTGTTATCTGCAGGTCAATAAGGGGCCCCTACAGACTTCCAACTCTTTTCTTCTAAACAAAACGTACACCTAAGCAAACGATGAAGGGTGGCTAGAACTACAATTGGTTTACCAGTATATCCCTGCTCAAACATGTCAGTAGTGGTTTAGTTAGAATTCAGAAATACGACATCAAGAATGTAGATCAGAGCAATGACTCTTCGATGTGCCAATTTATTGAAACTATAAATAATCTATACCTTGAATCGAGTCGAATATTAACTCGGTGATGTCCTTATTTGACTTGAATGATTGAAGAGGTCCTGCCGACGCTTCTCTGGACACAGTCGTTGAAAGCCATGACGTGAAATTGATGGTTAACTTGGGAATGGTGAGGATCAATAAGCAGAATTGCAAGCGTGTAGATGCCACATTTTTGAGTGGCAGGTAGTATGATATCGACCTCAGGGTATTTAATAGTCCGGAGTGTAGTCCAACAATATGGTTTTGAATGTCTAAAAACAGTCAGAAATCTGAAAAGAGTTCAATATTCTAATCAAGTTCAATACCTCAAATGGTTTTGATGTTCTAACTGATTTAGGGGTTTGATAACCTTCATTGTGAGATTGTAGTCCGAACTATTGGACACTCTGATCGATCTTCTTATTGGATCAGATGGGGTCAACTCGACTGTTCGCCAAACACTGTTCCAGAGGTAAAGCCTGAGCCACCGTTCAATTGCTGTGCATATCGTGCTCTTGTTCCATGCGAGAACACAAGGAAAAATCCAGCTATGAAAGCTGAAAATTGAGATTTGGATGTCAGACAAGTTATATATCATCACTGATCCTAGCAGCGTTGACGGAAACCCGAATTTCGTCTTATTACCTAATATCAATCATCTTGTCTGCCATGTAGAGGATATTTATATAAAAGACTTGCATCTAAAATGTGCAGAATATGATCCTGAACTTTTCTGAATCGTGAACATGATTCCTGATGCCTAGCGGTAGCCGTTGCTGGTAGTTGGTCCATTGAAAACCTGGTCATCTCCGAATGAGAGCATGATTTTCATGTCGATGCTGCACATGCCTGGGCAAGTGAGCACGAGATGTATTCAATCATTCATTATCTATAACTAAACGATGTGGTCAAACACACAGCTCAAGATGCAGCCACATGGATGGAAGATGGCGCATCCTTCCGTCGTTGCATTTGACAAGTTGTCCAGAAGCACTTCTCACTTGAAAAGGCTATCGAAGGGTCCAAGAAAGCTCGAATGCCCAAAACACATTTGAATTAACAAGATTCACTCGTAAATGATGCGTGAATATTGCTACTAGTGACAGAGAATGAAAAATTTAAATAAGGATTTCTGTGTTCGTATCCGAAGTTCTTGTTCCCGTTGCGTTCGGTGTCTTGAGTGGTTGCCGTAGACTCAGGCGAACGGTAAGGTCAGCTGACCTGAGCGCTAGCTAGTGATACCGAAACAATTTCTTACGCATATTTTTGTTCCAGCAGCACTTCTGTTTTACATCAAATTGACTAACATTATGTACAACTTTCTAGTAAAAGAAATGCGGATTTATTCTTGGAAGCTTCTCTGCATCAATTCATGGGATGAGGGCGAGCTATACCCCATTTTATCTCTATCTGATAAGGATGGGGAATCACCTACCTTAGATTATGCAGGCAACTTCATCAATTGCCAATCGTTAGCCCACGAGCACGTTGGAAGTGTAACTCCGCATCGTTACTAGGTAGTTACCGGTACCGGTACATTTTAGCTTTTAGGTAGTAGATCCCACCTAGTGCTTTCAATCTTTTCCTACTCGCTGTCTTTCTTATTAAAAAAAATATACATTGTGTGGCTGGCAGCGAAGGCAGTTGGTTGTATATCTGTATAAAAGTCCCTCACCCACATTCAATCTCTAAGTGAGAAAGCTGGAACTTCGGCCAAGGTCTAATTCTCTCAATTTGTGTGATTCCCTTATCAATCACTGGTTTCTTGTCAAGTATAGGTGTCATTTACGGGATTTTCACGTTCTATTATCTGTGGCATTAGGGAGACATGGCCAAGCATTTCCTCGTCACCTTGATTTCAGCGGGATCCTTTGTTTCTTTTACCAAAGCTAGAGCCGAAGTAGGAAAAGGATCTCAATTACCAGGGGCACCATCCTTCGTTGTCCCGTCGGCATTCCCAACCTCAGTGTTTTCGAGTTATTATCTCAAACCTGCTGCAACTGCCGAGCCCCAACCAGCTTTGTACGATCCGATACTAAACATCACCTTTCCTCTTAATCTTACTGACCCTACAACCATACCAACTGCTACTGATGATCCAGTATACTATCCAGAGGCTGTCGGCAATCCGAGCAATATACCTCCTGAAACATTGCTCCAAAATGCGCTAAACGAGGTTAAGGATATAATTTACAATGAAACTGGGCTCTCAAGCAATTGTTCAAAATGTATTGCTGCATTGAGCGTAGGGAAAACTCTCGCCCAGCAAGCTCCAGAATATGTACCTGATGCTTTAATCTTGTTATGTCAAGCCACGGGCTTTGCATCAAATACCACGTGCAGAAATAACTATGCACCAGGAAGTTGGGGCGCAATATGGACACAAGTGCTAGCATTGGCCGATGTTACTGGATCAGACGGTCAATATATATGTAGTTCTCTGAGCACTACTTATTGTCCACTCCCCAGCGCAGCGCCATTGAATACTACCGGACTGTGGAAGCCAAAGCCGGCTAACGCAACGGCTCCAAAACCAAGTGGACAACGAAAGAAAGTCCTCCATCTTTCGGATTTTCACCTTGACCCTAGATATCAAGTTGCTTCTGAGGCAAATTGCTCTTCCGGTTTGTGTTGTAGATACACAGATGCGCCCACTTCTCAAGCAATATTTCCGGCACCATTATATGGGTCTTACAAGTAGGTTTCATGTTCCTATTTAATTGGAATAATCAAATAATGGATTTCGTAGATGCGATACCCCGTATTTCCTTGCGCTAGCAGCTCTTCAATCCATTGGGGCTATGACCGGTACCAACGGCTATGGATCGGAACCCGCTTTTACAATCTATACAGGTGATTAACCAAAACTTCTTCCATACATTCTCACTAATTTCCCACTAGGTGATCTCGTTTCCCATGATGCTCAAAACCAAATGTCACGAGAATACGTTGAGTACACGGAGACTAGTATCTACTCAATGCTGAAATCATACATCAAGAACCCTATCTTCCCCGTACTAGGAAACCATGATTCAACCCCGGAAAATATTGATAGTCCCCACAGCTTACCTGGACCTCTGGGTAAACAGTTTAGCTGGAACTACGATCATGTCTCTTCCTTGTGGCAGCACGAAGGGTGGTTGAGCAAAGCAGACGCTGAGGAAGCTGCTATTCACTACGCTGCTTATTCCGTGAAAACGCATCTCGGACTTCGGATTATTACATTGAATACCGACTTTTGGTACAGGTCTAATTATCTTAACTTCATCAACACGACAGACCCTGATGTTTCCGGATCATTTAAATTCATGATAGACGAGCTTCAGATGGCGGAAGATGCTGGCGAGAGGGTCTGGATTCTTGGCCACGTATTGTCAGGGTGGGATGGAACCAATCCACTACCAAATCCAACAAATCTTTTCTATCAAATCGTCGACCGCTATTCACCCCATGTCATCGCCAACGTCTTCTGGGGTCATACGCATGAAGATCAAGTGCTTATTTACTACTCTAACAACGGAACTATGCAGAACTCCTCAACCGCTTTAACAACCGGATGGATCGGACCCAGCGTAACTCCACTGACCAACATGAATTCCGGCTTTCGCATGTATGAAATAGACACCGGATCATTTGAAATCATGGACGCATATACATTCTACTCTGACGTAAACACCTATTCTTCCCTTAACGGTACTGGCCCTACCTACCAATTTGAATACTCCACAAGAGCTACATACGGACCTTCAATTTCTTGGCCAGAAGATGCGCCGCTCAATGCAACATTTTGGCATGGTGTTACGGAAGCGATGGAGAAAAATAGAACGTTGGTAGAGGTGTTTAATACGTTTCAAGGAAAAAGTTCTATCAAGAGCCCGAATTGTACAAGTGATGCTTGTGCGCAAGCGAAGGTGTGTTATATGAGGAGTGGAAGTGCGCCCATCGGGAGGGCTTGTCCACAGGGATTTGCGAGCGTGCAGAGTCCTTATCTTGGGAAGAACTTTTGAGGGAAAGAGGAAGAGATAATGGGGAATGTAAAAAGTCTAGATAAAACCACCAGTTTACTGACCGAGTGTCTAATGGCCTAATAGAATACATTCAGCCTATGATCATATCTCATGTTTCGATCCGATAGTGCGTATGACTTTAAGGCATCGTCTGAAAATCTCAATCATAGGATTCACTCATGGTGAATGAAACGTAAAATATTATACAACATCGTATCACTAAAGTTTAATATTTGTGTAGCAATTCATATACTCTAGTCCACCCTCTAGCCAGACTTCTTTTTCCTGATAGCCATAGCTTCTTGACCCAGCTCCTCCAAAGCATCCTCATACGTTTCCTTCTTGTACTCGCCAAATTTCCTTGCATCAACAAGTACCCTCTTGACCTTCTCTCCATCTCTCCTCCTGATTTCTTCACTCTTTGCAATCTCATTGAAGAACCATCTCGCCTCAGTGTTCCCAACTAACGTCCATGCAGAACCTTGTCTCCCTGCTCTCGCCGTTCTACCTACTCTGTGTACATAATTTGTAATGCTTGTAGGAACATCATAATTTATGACATGTGCAAGATCAGGAAGATCGAGACCACGAGAGACGAGATCAGAAGCGACGAGGATTTGGAGTTTACCTCGAGAGAATGAGGCGATAGAGGCCCTGCGCTCGGAGGAACGGGTGGTGGAGGTGAGAGTTCCAATGATATTGGTGTAGGAATCGTTGATCAAGGAAAGTAAACGACCAAGACGGATAGCGGATTCGTTAGATTTGGTGAATATGAGTACACCATGAGGTTCGTGATTGATCGGTAGTGGATTAGTTTTGATTTTTGATTTCGACTTGGGCGATGGTCTTGAATGCGGCTTTGAATCTGAATCGGTGTCTGATTCTGAGCTGTCATCCGAGGACGAACTGTCTTCTGAGCTGTCTTCGTCTGAACTGGAATCAGAAGAAGAATCCGAATCCGTGTCTGTGTCAGGTTTAATCTCGCTCTCGTCTATCATGTTATTTCCCTTCAATATTTCAATCAAATACAATGGCTTCAGATTTTCGTCATCTACCTTGACAGCAAATTCAGTAAGTCCAGATGGTAGAACATGCGCCTGTGAGCCCTTTCCATCATCACCTGCTGATGAACCTTCTAGGACTACCAATTTTGGTCGATAGAGCTTCAAACTAGTCAACTGACCAATATCTCTGGTCATCGTAGCACTAAGAACAATTTTCCTCAGTCTATCCTTATTACTTGGAAGTGATTTCTGCCCTGCCGCTAAGGAATTCATAACAATATTCAACCATTGCTGAAAACTTTGATCTAGAAGCTTATCTGCTTCGTCTATAACAAGCCATTTGACATGCTGTAGAGTGAACCCTGAGGTAGACTTTAGATGCTCCACCAATCTTCCCGGCGTGCAGATTAGAATGTCAACCTTTGATACTGGCTCAATGGCATGATCAGGCAAAGGAGAAACGGTTTCATCATCGAAGAACGGTTCACCTTCATCATCTTTCCCAGCATCAGAACTCTCCCATCGAGAATTTTTTCGCTCTTCTTGCTCGTGGTATAGTATCGGATCATATCGATATGTATTTTCCATTAGGTTTGCTTGTTCTACTTTGAAAGCTTCATTTCCTACTGCTGTGCCTATCTTTACACGTTTTCTACTACCAGCAGAGAATGCACTCGAACATACCTCACACACTTCACGCGCTTGAGATACAAGTTCTCGAGTTGGCATAACGATCAATCCACGTAGACGAGTGACTGTATTACGACTGATATCTTGGGTCATGGGCAAAACGTATGATAGAGTCTTTCCGGATCCGGTGGCCGCTGACACCAATACATCTCCAGGCTTTTGCTGAGAGCCAGGAAGTAGGAGAGGAAGTACCGCGGCTTGAACGGCGAATGCTTCATTAAAGCTTTTGGACCGAAGAACATTGGCAGCTTCAACCTCGACCCCTAAATCGGAAAATTGGGAAGTAGTCGTAGGCGAGACTAGAATTGGTGACGCAAGCCATGAAGGGAGAGCAGATTCGAGCGATGGAGGCGGAAGTTCGGAAATTGGTTCTGGTTGCGGCAGTGGGACTAAATCGTGGATCTCCGCAGGTTCCTCTGGCTCTTGGGCGTTCTCAACAGCTAGACCCTCCTCAGCAGCTTTGCGCGCACGTCTCTCAGCCTTCTTGATAGACTTCTCGCGCTTCTCTAATACCCTTTTATGTCTTGTATCATCTATATCCTCATTACTTTCTGTAGTATCCCGAGATGGAATGGTTTCGACCTTCGACTTCGACTTCTTTGATTTCTTGTCCTTCCTTGTCACTTCTTGCGCTTCTCCTGGAGAAACAGTATCATTATGCGACTCCTCAGAAACTGATGACATGAGTGCTGTCACAGACTTCTCTTTCTTCTCTTTTCTTGCCTTCTTGGAAATGGGCTCTGGCGTGGGCTGAACGACATCTTCGTGCTTTCGTTTGGAGGCTGGAGATGGTGATTCGGGTGCAGCTATAGGGGCGTCTAGTTGCGTATTTGGGTTTGATTTTGATTTAGAAGGTGGTATATAACGCGCATAAGTTGAGGAGGCATCTGGTCGTGTAGCAGGTGGGGCGAGAGGAGGAGGAGAGGATGATTTGGGGGGAGATGAAGGGGCCTCGATAGAATTCTCTTGCGTCGTTACCTTCTTTTTAGAAGGAGGGACATGTCTTGAATACATCTGTGAGTTTTTTTAATTGATAATTCAACGATTGTCAATGTCAATTGACGATTTTCAAAACTTTCTTCAATTGAATAAGAAAGAATTGAGAAATGGAAAATAAAAATTTACGGAGACCTTAGCGACCAAAGTGGCAGTTAATTGAGCGCGACGAAATTCCCGAAAGTCTAGGCCCCAAAGCTGCCAAAGCTCTTGAAGCTTCCTACTTCAGCCCTCACTGATGATATTGATTGTCATCATCATGATGAATTTGCACCAAAAACTACAAGTGATTCCTCCCTGAGCTCAAATTAACTTTCTCCCCTTGACCGGTTCATCCTAGCAACAGTTGTTGTATTTGTTGTCAAGATGCCGTACAATATAGCTATGGTCAGCGACTTCTTCTTTCCACAACCAGGAGGTGTCGAAAGTCATATCTACCAACTCTCTACAAAACTCATCGACCGAGGACACAAAGTCATAATTATTACACATGCATATGAGGATAGAACCGGTGTTAGATATCTTACAAACGGTCTCAAAGTCTACCACGTCCCATTCCTCGTTATGTTTCGTTCTTGTACCTTTCCTACGGTCTTCTCGTTCTTCCCAATCTTCCGCAATATCGTCCTACGAGAACAAATTGAGATCGTTCATGGCCATGCAAGCATGAGTAGCATGTGTCATGAAGCCATATTACATGCAAGGACGATGGGACTGCGGACTGTATTTACAGATCACTCATTATTTGGGTTCGCAGATGCCGGCAATATATTGATCAACAAGCTTCTCAAATTTACATTGAGTGATGTTGATCATGTAGTGTGTGTCAGCCATACATGGTAGGATTATCCAATTTCATCTTTTGGGAACCCCTAATCCCCTAACACATTATAGTAAAGAAAACACGGTTCTACGCGCTTCCCTTGATCCTCTTATGGTCTCTGTCATTCCAAATGCAGTCGTGGCAGAGAACTTTCGACCTCTATCACACCCTTCATATCCATCCGATCCCCCAGGAAAGCATCCTCCACCAGCCCCATATCCACTTGGTCCGCACGATGTGATCACAATTGTCGTGGTTTCTAGACTTTTTTACAATAAAGGGACCGACCTATTAATTGCAGCGATTCCCCGAATTCTCGCCCACCATCCCAATGTACATTTTATAATTGCAGGATCTGGTCCAAAGGCCATCGATCTTGAACAAATGCTGGAGAAGAACGTGTTACAAGATAAAGTTGAGATGCTAGGGCCTGTCAGGCATGAAGAGGTCCGAGATGTTATGGTTAGGGGGCACATATATCTACATCCGAGTTTGACCGAAGCTTTTGGAACCGTGATAGTTGAAGCTGCTAGCTGTGGGTTATATGTTGTATGCACGCAGGTTGGAGGGATTCCAGAAGTGCTTCCATCACATATGACAGTTTTTGCCAAGCCAGACGAAGATGATCTAGTTGCTGCTACCGGCCGAGCAATTGCGTCTTTGAGAGCTAACAAAGTTCGTACCGAAAAGTTTCATGATCAAGTGAAGCTGATGTATTCATGGACAGATGTGGCAGAGAGAACAGAAAGGATTTATGATGGAATCTTCGGTGTTCTGAGCGAAGCGGAATTCTATGGATATGATGCAGCTGATGCAGCTAGCTGGAGCGCCACGAGAGGAAGAGCTGGTGTACAAAGCTTTGCTTTAATCGATCGTCTCAAGAGATACTATGGTTGCGGAATATGGGCAGGTAAACTCTTTTGCCTCTGTGTGATCATCGATTATCTGTTATTTTTGCTGCTCGAAGTTGTGGCCCCTAGAGATAAAATTGACATTTCGAGGAGTTGGCCGAAGAAGATACCACAGGATTCTTCTAGGAGAGATCGCGAAAGTAGGAGAGAATTTGGATAGTATCGCGTGATTGATTATGGACACGCGAGGTACATTTCTTACAGATGACAAAAAGGACATCGCCCTCGATGTTCCTAGTCAAAGCAGATTTGGTGAGTAAAAAAAGAGTTGAATATTGACGCTTCTATCTATGCGTTATGGAGGCTTCATCATAGAAAAGCTAGGAATCTACTATTCTACCGTACCTTACGATGAGTCAAGGTTTTGGGTAGCTCTCGTCACCTTGCCCATGAAATCCGGATCACGTCGACATTGGCAACTTCCACTCCTGCGCTGGGATGTTCTTGTTGCCTGGAGATTTCGTCCCGTGGGTATCGGCGTTAGAGGCATTGGAGCATTGAGAGTCCAATGATTAACATGCACCTAGACACTAGCTCTATATGATCCAAGATCAATCTAGACGTCGAGGTGTTACGATACTATTCAAAAGCAGCAAAGATATCGTCCTTAATTACAGTGCTTACCATGAGCTTGTTTGATAATTTAATGAAATTTTGGATGAATGATGAGCTGTGGTGGTTGATGATGCTTCGATTCAGCAATGTCAGGTCTGAACGTGCGCAAATGGAAATGAAGCAAGGGTGCACGCCTCCAAAGACCAAATTTCGTTCGGCCTATTAACTTTTCGAGCTTTATTTACCTTGTGTGCGATGTGATTACTAGTATCGGCTCTATGTAACGAGCCGCTTCAGTTGCCCAGAGGCCAGCCGCTATGACCTTTGATAGACTCGCCCTTGGAGGGCAAGAGTAAGGCGTCAATAGGTGATCGACTTTTGGCACTCGTTGTGCAAAATATTCCAGCATGAAAGAAGTTCAGATCAACATTTCGAACTCCCACTATTGAGTACGTTTTGGATGCATTCGAAATGCTAAATGTTGGGTTTTCGGTTCCTGGATGTTCAGATACTGGCTTCTTCATAGGAGTGAGTAATAACGCGGGGTGTATGGATTGATTGCATAGAGGTAGTAGAGCCTGCTCAGGCAAAGATTTTGATGGTTTCTAAGCAACACACGCGGAGTATGCAATGAGCCAGCACTCTACGCACATTTATAATATGCAGCTTCAAGGGCACGTAATGACCTCTTCATTGTTTTGGGTCCCCAGCCGCGGAACCACACTCTGCATCTGTAGGTTTACTCCAGCTGTGAGTGAGTTTCTTCCCGCTAAACAAGATTGGATGTGAACCCAACGAAAACCCAGCCACCCACCCCAACTCAAGCTTTAAATAAGGTTTTATCTTTTCCAAATGCAACCCAGTCCAGGGCAGGATGATAATGTGTACTTGTCACCTGGGGTGGCTGGCCATCTTGTGAATAGCCAATAAGTACCTAGTAAACATGTCCCCTTAGATCTCTTTGCCCCGCGAATCGGCATGGGACGTGCTCTACTCTACGTAGTAGGAGGAAAAAGAGACCGGAATTACCCATTTTGATCTTTATTAGAATCTTTCAATTTCAATCAATTGAGTTATAAATCAACCACGAATAAAACAAATGGATCTGAAAATACTGAGATAATTTTGACCTTCTAATCATCTTATATTCTATCAAAAGATGTACAGTACTGTACTTCAAATTTAAAGGAAAGAAATTGGGTTATAGCAAGGTTTAATCCACACGTGATCAAACCCTAACGCTTTTTTATTCTACGTACAGTCGTTCGAAAACACTTCGTAGAGGACGTGCCCAAGATCTACCCGAGATCCACAATATTAGCAACCCTTTCTCTCCTGAATGGTCAAAACGCCATCTCGTGCCTTGATGACCCGTGTTGCGACCATGCCTATAAGAGTGGCTATGATTGTACTTCATACAGAGGACAATGCCATTCAGGGTTTCCATCCCATTTCCAGGATCTGTTGATCGAATTCAATCTTCAATATCGTCGGAGATTCCTCCTATTGCGTCAACTACCGGTCCTGCGCGCATTCCAATGACGCCAGTGGCATCCTAGTAATGCGCCACATAATATCCCATCTCAGCTTGCTATGACCGTTTCGGTGCCACTAAGGTTATGGGCTGGGTTAATGCTAAACTGAGAATTCTATTATCAACAATTTTGATACTTTACAATGACTCGGATGTCACTACGCTGTTCTTTTGCGGTGATTTCAGCTCGAAAAGTTAAGGCCGCTAGTATCTTAGATACTTGCTTTTGAAATGACGGTCTGATGATTGGGTAGGAAAAATGCCTCCCTCTTATTGTGGGTAGCCTTGACCCTTGAGAGTCGAGACCACCGAGACAGAAATTCCGAAGACTGCCACCTGCATTGTCCAAGTTCCGGGTTATGGGATGAGGAAGGCAAGCGTGGACAAAAGGAATCAAATCACGCGCGGTTGGCAATGGCTGGTAGCGAAGTTGCGGCGGACCTGCCAAGAAGTAAAAGAAATCTCCGAAAGCATCCCAGAAAAGCTTACTCCAGATCTCAATACTCTGGGCGATATAAGTGTGGACCATAACCATGAGTGATCTCCCCAGAATTTTCTACCATTCGCAGCTCTCATCTACTCCAACTTTCTCCTCTTCCCTCCAATTTTCAGAAGGTTTTCAAGACGAAGTACAGTTTTGCAATAACAGGCCTCGCCTTCCCTTCCCGCATGTTTGATAATGTTCAATCCATGAGCGCAGAAGAGAGGCGTTCCCTTGAAAAAATTACTGCCCAGATCGAAGCTGGAATTGAAAAACGTGTATCAAGTCCTCGCTCTGTTGGATTCTCTGCATCCGACTAATATGTATCCAACACAGGCAATCATGCATTTGTTGCTCCAGGGCCCAATGATTTACGTGGTCCCTGTCCTGGTAAGGAACCCCTCGAATCGATCTCTTAGTCTGAAATAAAGATACTTTCTTCTTTGGCCCCTTGATATGGTTTCTCGCCAGAAGCTAAGAGAACAAAACCGCGACCCACGATGGAATGGTTCGAAAAAATGACTTCATAGGTCAATGCTAATGCTCGTCTATATAGGGTTAAATGCTATGGCCAATCACAACTATATTCCTCGCAATGGAGTAGCGACAATTTCACAATTCGTTCAAGGAACCTATGACGGTGAGTCATATATCGTCGTGATTCTGAATGTCTCGTACTGACGTAAGAAATAGTATTTGGCATGGGTGCTGATCTTGGAGCATTCCTCTCTATATATGGTGCTATCTTCGACGGGGATTTGACAAGTTGGTCTATTGGGGGACCTCCATCTTCAGGCCTGCTGAGCTCAATTGGACTTCTCGGTAAACCTCAAGGATTAATTGGATCACATAATAAATATGAGTCTGATGTATCACCTGCACGTCCGGATCTTTATGAATAGTAAGTTATACCATATCTTAGTGTCGGGGGGATTAAGATATTAACGGTGACTAGTGGCAATAATTACAAAGTGATCTTGCCTCACTTTGAAGAGATGTACGCTTTGCCGCTGGGTCCGAACGGTTACGATTTATCAGTTCTGACTCCTTTCCGAGCAACTCGTTTCCAACAATCCATTGACAATAATCCATATTTCTTCAACGGACCCTTTTCAGGAATCGCTGTCCAACCTGCAGCATACACTTTTATTTATCGATATATGGCCAACAAATCCTCCGAATATCCCGAGGGCTACTTGAATGGCGATGCCTTGAAGTCATTTTATTCTGTTACTGGAGAACCAGGTAGCTTTGTGTGGACAGAAGGTCATGAGAAAATCCCTGACAACTGGTATAAACGCGCTCTTGGTGACGAATACGGTCTTGTACCTTTCGCACTAGATCTCAACATCGCTGCTCTTGAACACCCCGAGTTTTTTTCCGTTGGAGGAAACACCGGCACGGTGAACTCATTCACAGGCGTCGACCTTAAGAATTTGGCCGGTGGTGTATTTGATGTTACCACGTTGGCCGAGGGAAACAACGCTATTTGTTTTGCATTCCAAGTTGCTCAGCAGGCTGCTCCTGATATCCTTAAGAGTCTATTGTCTAATACTGCCTCTGCTTTGAGTCAGCTGAATGCATCGGTTTCTGCTGCGTTGAGTGGGTTGAGTTGTCCTCAGTTGAAGAGTATTGATACTTCGCAATTTGCCCAGTTTCCTGGTGCGAAGGGGGCTTATTAGTTATGATCGATGATTGATACAGTGATGTGACGATGGATTTATGTGGATTTAATATGGGAATGGGAATGGTTCAGCCGTTGGCTTTCTTTGTATATAGTTTTTATATTGTCTATGAGCGAATCAAGAATTATCTTCGATATTATGATGAATGTCTGATTTGCAGTTGCTATGTGAATCTGACCAACCATTAGTCTGAGATGGGCATCAATGTGGATAAGTATGCTGACAGTGCATGGCAGCTTAACGATACCCTTCTTCAGAAACTCGTCCAAAGTCTCTGTAATTTCTCTCCTCGACCACTATTGTTCGTCAAAATGCCATATTATTCCCTAGCAAAGAATTCCGAGGCGAAACTTTGAAGTTTCCGATATGTGCAAAGGCCCGAACTCGGTAGGTTCAAAACAACTTTTGGGGGGGGGGGCTTTTGAATATGAGGGAGGTACACACGATATAGAGAAAAGCAGCAAGCAAGAAGGTGGTCCAGGACCAATGCAAACTTTGTTGTTCGGAAAGAAGTTTAACGTGGTTTATTAGCATGCGGGCTATATCACTATGTGGGCCACTTCAAAAATACACTAAAACTAAGCTTTTTTTTAATATTTATATTTTAATAACTAATCATTATTTTTAAAAAAGAAAAGATGATTAAATAATAATAACAAATTGTATATTTAGCAATCTAGTTTTTATATAAATATTTCCATTATATTCAAAAAAAAAAGTGGAAATTATTATGATTTTCGTTACAAAAAAACTATTTCTATAATAACTATTATTGTGAGGAACCCAACGTACATTAGAGATCAACCTTAGAATTAAAAGCTACAGATCTAAAGAGAGCGTGCTACAGGATTATATATATGATCGGCTCGAAGCTTAGCGCTGTGCTAGCCCGATCGGACGCGATCGCTATGCGTGCGGTAACAATTATAATAATTCAAATTCTCAATTAATATTTAGAAATTCATAATAAAAATATATTTAAA